>ML351454.1:0-40112 GCA_005239505.1 Nicotiana paniculata | reverse complement strand
GGTATAGGGATTGGGCTTGGGGCGGTTTTTTTTAAAGTATTTGGGCTTCTTGGATATTAGCCCAGTCCAGTTTTTGGCAACACAAATTGGCCCTTTTCTTTTCTTGCTCTCTTTTCTTGTCTTTGCTTTTAAAACTTAATAAAATCCTAAATAAACTAACTTAAATCCTAACATATATTCTAAATAATCTATTTTGCAAAATTATCCTTAACTTATTTTACTAATTTAAACGCTAATTAACTTAAAACTAAAACTATTGCAATTTAAAACAAAAAGCTAATTAATCTTTTTCACTAATCCTAATTTACTTACTTTGATTTTTTGTTTAATAAAATACTTAATTAATTTAATTAAATTCTAAATGAATTTAAGATCTACAATGCTATGCGATGAAGAATTAAATATTTTTGGTATTTTTCATGACTTTAAAATATTAAAAGTTCACAAAAATGCAACTACATGCAAACAATTAACAAAAAATTCCTAAAAATTCTAGAAAAATTAAAACAATTAAGAAAACATCTATTTATTGATTTTTGTGGGAGTATTTTCGGTAAGGCAAAAAGTTACGTACTCACAGATGCCCCTTTTTGCTCGAAAATATGAAGAGTTTTCGGACAAAGATAAAGTGAGCAATCATGAACAATTTTTGCTTGTTTGATACTCCACGGGAAGCATTTCAAAAAGTTTGACCGAACCTTGCTTCAGAAGTTTTCCACATATCCTTGGTTGTAAAGGAATCATGTTAGTGTAGTTTTGGAAGTTTTGGTAGCTGAGACTACCGAATAGTTGTGATTTTATTGATGTTGTTGCTGTTGCTTCTTACTAAGCTCCTTATTATACCAAAATCAAAATGAAAAGAAACTAAACAAGCCTGTCAGCTATGATTTACAAGGTTCCTATCTTTAAGTATTCTGAAACTTATATTGAGTCTTGGCTATTTTTCGACTCTGATTTGAAACTTGATGCTTGCTAGGTCTGAGTGCTAGTTCAATCTTCTTCAGTTTTTCGGATAAAAAACGGGACATGCGAAGCTTGTGCTTTGAGTTGTGTCTTGAGCAATCCACATCTTTTCTCCTCTTCTTCACTTTGGATTCACTTTTTTTCTTTTTATTTTCTTTATTTTGGAATGAGACTTCTTTTTGGTCATCTCGAACCCTGTGCCTCGAGGTAAAAGATTTGCTCAGACACCACAATAAACGAACGAAGGAAAATTTTCTGCCCCAGTTTCCACTAGGAAAATTTTATGAGTTATTTGTAACAAAAATCTATACTATTTTATTATTTAAAGCAAGTAAAGGTTGGGATTAGTGTACCCTGAGAAAACGACGACTAGGGTGTGGAGACCCTATGTCTAAAATGACATCAACTAGGGAGCAGAGACCCAATGTTGAAAAAGCGACTAGGGAGTGCAGACCCTATGTATAAAATAAAATCAACTAGGGAGTGGAGACCTTATGTTGGAAATACGACTAGGGAGTGGAGACCCTATGTCTAAAATAAAATCAACTAGGGAGTGGATACCTTAAGTTGGAAATACGACTAGGGAGTGGAGACCCTATGTCTAAAATAAAATCAACTAGGGAGTGGAGACCCTATGTTGGAAAAACGACGAGGGAGTGGAGACCCTGTGTCTAAAAATCATCAACTAGGGAGTGGAGACCCTATGTTAGAAAAGCGATTAGGGAATGACGCTATGTCTAAAATAAAATCAACTAGGGAGTGGAGACCCTATGGTGGAAAAGAGACTAGGGAGTGGAGACCCTATGTCTAAAAATCATCAACTAGGAAGTGAAGACCCTATGTTGGAAAAGCAACTAGGAAGTGGAGAGCCTATGTCTAAAAATCATCAACTAGGGAATGGAGACCCTATGTTGGAAAAAAGCATCACCTAGGGAGTGGAGACCCTATGTTGGAAAAACAACTAGGGAGTGGAGACCCTATGTCTAAAAACATCAACCAAGGAGTGGAGACCCTATGTTGGAAAAGAGACTAGGGAGTGGAGACCCTATGTCTAAAAACATCAACCAAGGAGTGGAGACCCTATGTTGGAAAAGAGACTAGGGAGTGGAGACCCTATGTCTAAAAATCATCAACTAGGGAGTGGAGACCCTGTGTTGAAAAATCATCAATTAGGGAGTGGAGACCCTATGTTGGAAAAGATACTAGGGAGTGGAGACCCTATGTCTAAAATATCATCAACTAGGAAGTGGAGACCTTATATTAGAAAATCATCAACTAGGAAGTGGAGACCCTATGTTGGAAAATAGGTTACGGAGTGGAGACCCTATGTTGGAAATATCATCAACTAGGGAATGGAGACCCTATGTTGGGAAATCATCATCTAGGGAGTGGAGACCCTATGTTGAAAAAGAGATTAGGGAGTGGAGACATTATGTCTAAAATAATCATAAACTAGGGAGTGGAGACCCTATGTTGGAAAACGCAGCTAGGGATTGGAGACCCTATACTACCATGATTTTGAATTTTCTTTATTTCTTTTTTATTTTTTTAATTGAGCAAAATACGGGAAAGAACTTGGAGAAAACTCCCCTTTTTGGGGTTGTTGCTGTTGCATAGCTATTTTAGTCTCCGCGCGGTTTCTTTTTGGTTGCACCTGTTGCTTGCAAGGTTACTTTGGATTACACCTGTTTCCTGTGGTTCAAACAAAGAATAATTTTTCAGTTTGAAACGGTGGTTTTTTGCGGCTTTGAGTGCTTCAGTCACTTAATCTCGGCCTGTCTTCTTTGATGGTACTTTCAACTGCAACTGGTTTTTCCCTGAACACCGATTTCATTTCTGGCCCCGGAGAACCCTTGGCTTTTCCAAAACTTTACCATGATGGTTGGTCGCGTGGGACTTAACCTTTTTCAGCTTCATTTTGCCTTTTTAGGCTTTTCACTTCTTTCTAGAGTTTTCGATTTCAAAACATCAGCCACCATGGCCATTCGAAGATGACTTGATGCCCTTGCCGAGGCTGAAGCCCTTTTGCATATTAGCTTGTATCAAATGAGAATCCTGTAAATCAGTCTTACCATCATTTCTTTGTCTTAGTTTCGAAACAGAGTTAGACCGAAAGGGATTCAAAGAAAAACAAACAATGGAATGAACAATGAATTTAAATAAGAGGTATCCCTTTCGGGGATTGGAAAGAAGGACTTATCTGGAGTACATGCGAACTTCAATGAACATGACATGCCTCTTGGACTGGATGTCTGATCTGTATAAACCGTCCAACTCTCAGAAATTCATCATAACTTATACCTCAAAATTGAGAAACCTTGCCAAGACTCTGTCGATGCCGATGGCTGTGAGGATCCCCTTTTCGATCAGTGGCGCCATTTGCGGGTTTTCACCATCCGACCTCTCTCATTTCTCTTCTCACTGTCACCTTATAGTTCTTTTTGCGATTTTTCACTGACAAGACTCTCTCATTTTCAATTTATCTGTTTACCATCGCCTTACGGTGCCCGTGAGGATTTTCACCGATAAGACTCTCTCATTTTATTTCTCTCATTTTGTTGTATCAGATCCAAGTAAATGTATCCTTTCATTTCGAACCTCTTTGCCAATTGATCAGAAGGACTTGAATAGGGTTTTGGGTAAAAAGCATTTGGACTGAATTACAACCTTGGAACCTTTCAGGCGAACCACATTGCCGAACCTTTGTAACTTCTGCCCCAGTTTCCACTTTTGGGGGAATTTGGATTTTATTTTGGTGTGACGGAACCCCAGAGAGAGGCTGCCAACGTATCCTTTCGGAATCAAGTTGAACGTAGTTCAAGGAACTTTTGTTTTTGATTTCTGGTTTTTTTTTCTTCTCATCTTTCATCTTTTTTTTCTTTTTTTTTATATGCTAACTTCCATGTTCCAAAGAGGGTAATCAAAGAAAGGGAACCAACTCAAAGGATTTTCAAGGGTTGGTAGTGTTCGGGTAGCGAGAATTAAAGCCTTTGTCATCCCAATCAGAGCATGTTAGAGATGTGTGAAGGGTCAAATGTAATACCTTTTGACCGCATCTACATTAACAACTTCTTCGGGGTCATTTCCTTCGATATCTCCCAAATACACCACTCCTTTCGGCAAAACTTTTCTTATAATGTAAGGACCTTTTCAATTTGGAGAAAATTTTCCTCTTGCTTCTTCATAATGCGGAACAATACGTCTCAAAACGAGTTGTCCCACTTCAAATTTCCTGGACCGCACTTTTTTAATGTAGGCACGGGCCTTTCTTTGTTGGTACAACTGCCCGTGGCAAACTGCGGCCATCCGCTTTTCATCAATCATAGTTAATGTTCTAACCGGGTCTTGAACCATTCATCATCCTCGATCTCAGCTTCAACAATGATTCGAAGAGAGAGAATCTCAACCTCTGCAAGTATTACAGCTTCAGTGCCGTAAACCAATAAATAGGGTGTGTCCCCAACTGATGTGCGCACGGTTGTGAGATATCCCAATAATAAAAAATGGCAGCTTTTTCATGCTACTATCTAGAACTTTGAATCATTTTCCTGAGGATCTTCTTGATATTCATGTTTGCAGCTTCACCGGCTCCATTAGCTTTGGGCAGATAAGGGGTAGAGTTATGATGCGTAATCTTAAATTGTTCGCTTACCTCCCTCATCAAATGGTTGTTCAGATTTGCAGCATTGTCTATAATGATAGTTTTAGGAATACCAAAACGACAATTTATGTTGGAATGCACGAAGTCCACCACCGCTTTCTTGGTGACGGCTTTGAAAGTGACTGATTCAACCCACTTTATGAAATAATCAATGGCAACCAAGATGAATATGTGCCCATTTGAACCTTTCGGCTCGATTGGCCCAATGAAATCAATACCCCAAGAAACGAATGGCCAACGTGCTGATATAGGATGCAACTCTGAAGGCGGTGCATGAATCAGGTCACCCGTGTATCTGACACTGATGGCATTTTCGGACAAAACTGAAGCAATCCTTTTCCATGGTCATCGAGTAATAACCTGCCCAAAGGATTTTCTTTAGAAGGACATATCCGTTCATGTGAGGCCCACATACTCCTCAATGCACTTCGTTCATGATCTTTTCAGCTTCCCGGGCATCTACGCACCTCAAAAGATTCAAATCCAGAGTTCTTTTGTACAAGACTTCTGCGCTCAAGAAGAAACTGCTGGCAAGCCTTCTGATAGTTCTCTTTTGATCTCCACTGGCCTGTTCGGGATACTCCTTTGTTTTCAGAAACCTTTTGATATCATGATACCATGGCTGAACATCTTGTTCTATTTCAACGGCATTGCAATAACCATGTCTTTCTCGAATTTGGATTTCCAACGGGTCAATATGGACATTTCCTGGATATGGCAGCATTGAGCCAAAGTAGTTAATGCATCAGCTAACTTGTTATGGAATCGAGGGATATACCTAAACTCGACGGGCTTGAACCATTTGCTAAGATCTTCCACATATTGTCTTTATGGCATAAGCTTTATGTCTCGAGTTTCCCATTCACCTTGGGCTTGTCGAATGATCAAATTAGAATCTCCCATGATTAAAAATTCCTCCACATCCAGATCAACTGCTATGTTCATTCCCATAATGCAAGCTTCATACTCGACAGTGTTGTTCGTACAGAAGAACCGAATCTGGACTATGGCCGGATAGTGCTGATCAGTGGGCGATATCCAAATTACACCAATCTCGACACCTTTTGCATTTACAGCTCCATCAAAGAAAATTTTCCAAGCATTGGTGTCTTCTGGAATTACTTCAACCGAATTTACTTCCTCGTCCGGAAAGTAAGTACTTAGAGGTTGATATTCATCATCCACCGGGGCTCTCAGTTAGATGATCAGCCAAGTCTTGAGCTTTCATCGCCATGCGGGTGACATAAACAATGTCAAACTCAGTGAGCAGGATTTTCCATTTTGCTAGCCTTCCCGTGGGCTTTGGTTTTTGGAATATGTACTTCAGAGGATCCATTCTGGTTATGAGATGTGTAGTGTAGGCCGAAAGATAATGTCTGCGGTTCTGAGCGACCCAAGTTAGGGCGCAACAAGTTCTTTCCAACAAAGTATACTTGGCTTCATAACTGGTAAACTTCTTCTCAAGTAGTATATGGCTTGCTCTCTCTTCCCGGTCATATCATGTTGACCGAGGACGCAGCCGAAAGAATTTTCCAAGACTGTCAGGTACAAGAACAAAGGTCTTCCAGACTAAGGCGGAACCAACACTGGCGTATTTTACAGATATTCTTTGATTTTATCAAAAGCTTCTTGGAACTCATCCGTCCATTTGATCGGTGCGTCTTCTTTAGCAACCTAAATATGGGGTCACATGTGGTAGTAAGATGAGCAATGAATCTGCTGATTTAATTCAACCCCCCTAGCAGACTCATGACCTCTTTCTTGGTTCTTGGAGGTGTCAAATCTCGTATATACTTTATCTTTGTCGAATCTAACTCAATACCCCTCCGGATGACTATAAACCCTAGAAGTTTCCTAGATGGAACTCCAAATGCACATTTAGCTGGATTCGATTTCAAGTCATACATGTGCAGACGCTCAAGGAACTTTCTCAGGTCTCGCACATGGCCTTCTTGTGTTCTGGATTTAGTGATCACATCATCCACATACACCTCAATTTCCTAGTGCATCATGTCGTGGAAGATGGAAGTCATGGCTCTCATGTAGGTTGGCCCAGCATATTTCAAACCGAATGGGATTACTCTGTAACAATAAGTTCCTTAAGGTGTGGTGAAAGCGGTCTTTTCTGCGTCTTCTTCATCCATCAGAACCTGGTGACATCCAGTATAACAATCTACAAAAGACTATATCTCATGTTTGGCACAGTTGTCAACAAGAATGTGGATGTTTGGCAATTGAAAGTTATCCTTGGGGCTTGCCTTGTTCAAATCCCGATAATCAACACACACTCGGGTTTTTTCGTCTTTCTTCGGCCCTAGGACCACATTAGACAACCACGTGGTGTATCGGACCACTCGTACCACATCAACTTTCAATTGTTTGGTGACTTCTTCTTTGATCTTATTACCGATGTTTGTTTTGAACTTTCTCTGCATCTGTTGGACAGGTGAACAGTAGGGATAAGTCGGCAACTTATGTACCAATAAACCAACGCTTAGTCCTGGCATATCATCTTAGGACCGTGCAAACACATCTTTGAATTCAATCAAAAGTTGGATCAATGCATCTCTAGTTCTTTCATCAGCGTGAATGCTTATCATGGTTTATCTGATCTCTTCTGAACTGCCCAAATTAACTGGCTCAGTTTCATTTAAATTTGGCGTAGGCTTATTCTCAAATTGTTCTAATTCTCGGTTTATTTCCATAAAGCCACATCTTTATCATATTCTGGTTCTTGATTCATTATTTCACAGTTAGACAGTGTTTTAGGATCCCGGCGTGAAGTCCGCAAGCATGTCATGTTATTTAAGTCCGCATTATTAGAACTGAAGAGGAAAACATAAGAAAAAAAGCAAAATCGGAATAAAAGAGAAGATACATCCATAGACGATGAAATACTGATTTCATTTCATTGAATTGAAGATAGGAGGATTTACATCGAAGTTAAAAGACAACAACAAAAATAAAAACATTCGAGTTACACCATGAATAACTCCTAATGCAGAAAAGATGGCAAGACTGGACTACCGGGATTCCTGCCTGACGGGAAATGGAGTAGCCTTCCAATTTTGAAGCTTGAATTTGGACCCATATAGTGCACCTTGGCAGTGCTTGTTCCTTCCCCTGGATGGACTATGTGAACCTCATACAACATTTGTTTCATAATGTCCTCAATCTCTTCGACCGTGAAGGCCTCTTCTTCTTCTTCTTCTTCTTCTTCTTCTTCTTCTTTTTCTATATATTTGGGATTAACAATTGACTTGGAGAGATGCAGAATGGGCTGGGGTAGGACCCATCCATTTTTCTTGCGCTCATCAGCCCATTTTATGTCGGCATTTGTATCTTGGAAACCTACTCCAAAGAAATTATTATTGGCGGTCAAAGTGATGGACTTTTTGATGCCTTGTACAGATACCCTGATCCCTTTTCCGAGCTTGTACCCATGTTTAATGATTTCACTGGCGAACATGACCGATGTATTTGATAAGCAAGGTTGAGGAAATGGTGCCCCTTCTTCACATTGGTTGGCGACCACAATTTTGAAGTCTTGATAGACAATGTGATCACTTCCTTCTCTAGATTTGAGACACGGGACTAGCGGGTCCCTGTAAATGGACTGTTCATCCTCCCCGTGGACAAAAATTTCTTGGTTTTCATGTTCAAACTTGACCATTTGGTGGAGAGTGGAGAGCACAACTCCTGTAGCATGAATCCATGGTCTTCCTAGGAGAAAATTATAAGAAGTATCCATATCTAGAATCTGGAAAGTCACTTCAAAGTCCACAGGGCCAATGGTCAGTATTAGATCGAGTTCCCCTATAGTATCTCTCTTGATGCCGTCAAAAGCACGCACACATACATTGTTTGGTCGAATTCTTTCTGTTCCAATTTCCATCTTTTGGAGCGTTGAGAGAGGGAAAATGTCGACCCCACATACACCATCTAGCATGACTACTTTCACATAGTATCCCTCACATTTGACAGTCAAGTGAAGAGCTTTGTTGTGGGAGGCTCCCTCTGGGGGAAAATCGTTGCGACTAAAAGAAATCATGTTGACCTCGAAGAATCGTTCAACCATTCTCTCCAGTTGCTCAATAGAAGTTTCAACTGGGACGTATGCCTCGTTCAATGTCTTTAAGAGTACTTTCTGATGTTTATTTGAGCTCAACAGAAGAGATAGAAGTGAAACCTGGGAAGCAGTCTTACTGAGGTGGTCCACTATTGCATAGTCTGAGGTTTTCATTTTTCAGAAAAACTCTTCTGCTTCCTTGGAGCTCACAGGCTTCTTAGGTGGAAACCGTTTATCCCTCTTCAGCTTTAATTCTTCTGGGTTGTGGTACTTCCCATGTTGATTCATTTCATTTACCTCTCCCATGACTTTTTTTCCCTTGTAAGTGACCACTGTCTTGTTGTAATTCCAAGGAACTGCAGTGGAGTCTCTCATGGGATTCTGTGGTGAGCAGCTGATAACCACGGGGTCAACCAGTCTGGGTGAAGTTATTGGCCCCTACGCCACGTAAGTCCCCTTTGGCACATACAATTTTGGCACACAACGTGGCCTTCGTGGGAATATTCAAAGTGAGTTGTTCTTTACTTGGGGCTTAAACATACAAAATTGTATTCTTAATAGGTGTTGCCCCAACTTTTGCTTCTATAGGCTTTCCTACCATTTGAGGAATTTGAATGATTTTCTTCTCAGTTCTGATCTGTTTTACCGCAGCTTTAGGTCTCATTTCTGAATCGGCGATGACAATGATGGCTTTCAAAGATGGATTGAATTCCTTATCCTCACAGATTATTCCAATCGGCGATGAGTTGATAATGGATTGTTAGTTACATTAGGGACTTCCTTGTACTTTAGCACAATTCATTTTTGTTCTATCAAATTCTCAACTGTCCTCTTGAGAGTCCAACAATCCTCCGTATCATGACCCTCTGCCCTCCCATTTATAGGCACACCTGTTACCGGGCCGGTATGATGGAGATTCAGAATTTTACCAGTTTGGAGGCACATGCTGCAATAGGCCCATCTGGATTAATTTTGTAAACAGGCTAGAGTAGGACTCAGCAATAGGGGTGAATTTGTTTCTCCTGGGAGTCTCACAGGGGCGTGTATTATGTTGGTAGTTGTTTTGTGGTGGACGGGAGGGGGGTTATATGGAGCTTGGTGAGGATGGTTATTTCTGGAAGGTGGAGCTCGGTTTTGGTTGTAGTGATGTTGTGGCCGTGTATAGGGTTGGGCATTCATCACCACATAGGGAGGCGGTGCCACGACATATGCTACATCATGATGGGGGTAGTAGTGTTGTGGGGTTCTGGAAGGCAGGTAAGAATGATCACGGGATCGATGGGGGCCTCTCGAACTTGAAGCCATCATGGTTCCTTCTTCCCTCTTCTTTCGATTTGCTAAACCTCCTGAGCCATTCTGTATGGCTTGGGAAGTGGCTCTTAAAGCAAATTGACTTATGATCCAACCAGTTTTCAGGCCGTTTTCTAACATTTCTCCGATTTTTATGGCCTCCGCGACCGTTTTGCCCTTGGAAGACATCATATTCTAGAAGTAATCGGTCTCTTGGGCCTGCAAGAAAACATTGACAACTTATGTCTCATCCATTGGTGGTTCACTCTAGCTACTTGCTCATGCCACTTGATAGCGTATTCACGGAAAATTTCTGTGGTTTTCTTCTTGAAATTGGTTAGGGAATTCCTATCTGGATCTATATCAACATTGTATTGAAATTTCCTGACGAAATCTTGGGCCAAGTCATCTCATATATGCCAATGGGAGATGTCCTGGTCCATGTACCATTCTGACGCAATTCCCGTCAAGCTCTCCCTAAAATAGGCCATCAAAAGTTCTTCTTTTCCACCCCTCTCTCAGCTGATTGCAATATATCTTCAAACGAGCGATCGAGTCTCCGTTCCCATCGTACTTTTCAAATTTTGGCATTTTAAATCCAACGGGAAAATGAATATGAGGAAACATGCACATATCGGAATACGAAACACTATTTTGGCTACTCAGTCCTTGCATGTTCTTAAGACTTTGTTCGAGGCTTTTCATGTTCCGAGCCTTCTCTTCTTGCTCGGGGTTTCTCACGGTTCTTTCCTATTCTATGGGAGACTCATACTACGGGTGATGAGGGTAAGAATTTGAGGTAACATGAGCGGTGTCTAGCTGAAATTGTGGGCCTTGAAAAGTGAAAGTTGAAGGCTCGAAGCATGGAATGGGTACTGTTGATTGTGCCGTAGTAGAGACTGGTGGTGCGGTGAATAACGTAGGAGGTACCCCTGAAAATGGTGCATGGGGGAGAACCTTAGAAGGCATACCGGTAAAATTGGTTGATATAGTGGGGTACCCAAATGGGATGAATGGGTTGGTCACCGGGATGGGGACGTTGGTGGTTCCACCCGTCCAGGGGAGCAATTCAGGAAATCCGGGGATTGTACTAGGTGGTTCTCTTCCGTAGAAGCAGGCGTCCTATATCTCAAACATACAAACGCGCAACCTCCTATTTTGTTCAGCGGCTGCTGACTCTGGCTGTGGAATAGCCGATACCGGGCTTTCCTCAAGATCGATAATGGGTAGATGACTTTTAGAGGCCATAGTAATACTGCATTTGGATCTTGTGAAGTAAGCATGGGAAGCCAGATTACCACAAAACCAACAACCTAAATAGGACATGTCTTATTGCACACACAACAACCTAGTTAGTTTGAGACATTCAACAGATAAGGAATCGCATATTGGGGATGCAAATCACCTGAACAGTTAAACGTTTCTAAATGTTTTTGCAACGGCTGTGTGTTTCATCCTGGTTTTGCTATCTCTTTTCTCAAATTTCAAATCCTTATTTCTTTTCCTTTCTCTTCTGTTCTCATTCGCTCTTTCATTTTTCACTCTTTCTTTCACTCAATTTTCTTTCTCTCCTTTTCTCTTTTTTTTATTTATTATTTTTTTAATTTTTATTTTATGGCTATGATTGAATCATAAGGGGATTTCCTACGTATCATGACCCCGCATGAATCAGATCATTACGTAGTTCAAGAAATAAATGTGAAATAATAAAAAAAAATTCATTAACAAAGACATTTTTTTTTTTGGATTTTCTATTACAAGGACTTAAAAGTACTGACGACTACAAAAGAAAACATACATACTCGAAATAAACAATAAAACAACTTTGAACAAAACTCGAGAAAAAAGTAAAATACAGACTCAAAATAAAAATAAAAAATACATAAGAGCCTCCACTGGTGCTCCGGGAGCCTACCGGACATCAGCCGGTCTTTGCACGTGCCTTCGTGTATTATCTTCTTGAAGGTGGTCTAGGTCAACCATCACCTGGCTAATGAATGTCACGACGAAATCAAAAAACATAGACCTGGTCATGTCTTCACATTCATGGCATTTCATTACAACATAATCAGCGATCTCTTTAATTCTCATTCTGATGACACCCTTCTCTTGAAGTAAACGTCAAATTTGCTGTGCCCGAACTTCCAACACTTGTGTATCTGTGTTGTTTTGGTCCTGCAACTGTTGCATTCTTTCTTCTATTCGGTAAATCAATGCATAGCAATGCTCTCTTTCTGCCTTAAAATCCTTTGTTTTCTGGACCATTTCATTCTCAAGAGTGACCAGCTATTTCTTTAAAATTGTTACTTCTCTGTCGTATTTCTTCTTCAACTGGTGGACTAATTTGTCCTGTTCTTCCTCTCCTTTGGCCAACTTTGCTTGAGCATTTAGCAAGTCTCTTTCAGCCTTTGTCAAGTCAGTTGCATAGTCATGTAACTTCATTCTTAAGTTGCTGATGAGTTTTTCATCTCTCTTGCTCCTTAAAGGCGTTTCAGTGGCTATCCTCACGTCTCGGAGTTGGGCTCGGAGTGCCTCGTTCTCTCAGTACAATCTTCTCTTTCACCTTCGGTCACCTGCGCCTGTAAGTCATTGTCAAATGCGAGGTTTCTCAAATTTTCCTCTAAGGAATGGATGGTGGTTTGATATTTCTTTTCCTTTTCTCCCTAGGCCAACCGTTCTCGGATTTTGTCATCAAAAGCCTAAATATGAGGCCTTTTGACAGGCCTTTCAACTCAGGCTCAGGCTTTGGCTCATCATTAACGCAATACCTTCTCTCGAACCATGTGGCATAACTTGGATCTACTTCACCTCTCGCAAGACCTGGTACTTGGGTATCCTCTTTCAAGTATCGACAACCATTCCAAATTTTCAGGATTAAAGCCTCGGGAAGTGAGGCTTCGGGATGTAGCTAAATGACTTGGACACTCAAATCTTCATCCTCGGGCACAACTTTATATCCTCCCAATTGTCTTAGAATTCTTTGCAATGCATACGACTAGACACTTCTCAAACCCATCAATAACAAATAGCCCTTTGTGGCCGTCATGTGTATGATTTTCGCTACCGCCATCCCAAAGTCCATTCAACTTGATTCACCTTTAGAGTTCCTAGGTGGTAGATCCAAGCTTCAACCCCTTCTGGAGAGTTGTAATCTTTGACCCTTTCCTCATAACTCTTGATGAAGTTGTTCTTGCTCGGGTCGTAACTCATGAATTTTGGGTGATTCCGGAGATTTTCAATTAGCCACATTTGCAAAAGAATATTACAACATTCAAAGAATGTCGCCCCAGACTTATACAACGTCAATGCTCGATGGATGTCCGATAATATAAGCGGAGAAAGCGTGTGATCTTCTTTGGTAGTTAGGACTTGCGCAATTCTGTCCATGCAGATATCAATTGTCATTTTTCATTTGGGAAGACCATAATGCCCAAAAATGCCACTATGAAAGCAAAGCGATGATGGATTTTCTAGGTGTCCTTGCTTTGCTTGTTGTTCAAACCTTTTTCATGTGCTTCAAACCCATTCGGATGCCCATATCTGAAGTATAGGAAGTAGAAGGAGTATCATCTGTCATTTACATTGTTCTTTATCATTCGTTTACTGTTATTCAGGATATCAAAAAACCGGCACACAGAGGGAGGCTTTGGGAAAATAAGTTTCTAATTTCTCAAGTCCCGACTAAAACAAGTATATCCGGCTATTTCCTCCAGGGTGGGAGTGAGCTCGTAATCCGAGAAGAGGAAGACATTGTGAACGTGATCCCATAAAGTTACTAAAGCCTTGATCAGATCATCTCGGGGCTTGACTTTCATAATATACGTGAGAGCACCCAAATGTTCTACTACCCAGTCTTGACCCTCTTTATCCGAATCATACCACCACATTTGATGCGGCAGTAGAGCCTACTCTACAACATTTAATGGCGGGTTCTGGACAGTGTTTATTTTATAACTGTGAATGGTTAGGGTTAGGGTTGACTCTAGATCGAAAGACAGACCAGTGGACTCTTTTGCAAAACAAGTTTTCAATTTTCCAAAGAGAAATCACATGAGGGTGGCTACTTGTGCAACATTAGCCAAAGATGGTCATCTTTGCAATAATGGTCCCTTCCCACTTTCAAATAAAGTTTTGAGGTCGGGGAAAGGTACTTCATGGGGAAATTGATGCCTCATTGGCAGACATGTCCGTTCTTTGAGAGAAAAGCCCTTCAACAATTTAAAGGTATTCTAAGGCTATTCTGGCAAAAATAGCGCAAGACGCAACCGAATCTGGGTCGGCTTACACTTTTGACCAAAACAAACGGACACATTTTTATTATTCTTTTGGGTTTTTTTTGACAATTGGGGACAGAACTGACGAGGTTTGCCTACGTATATCACATCCGATGAGAATCAAACCCGCGTAGTTCGATCAGTTTTGACGTAACCGGGAAACATGATATTGACTTATTTTGAAATTAATTTTCTCTTTTTTTTTCAAAAATTTTTGCAGAGTTTCGAGGCATTTCAAAATACCGGGGTTTTCAGAGAATTTTCTAACCTACCTCACTCTTGATTTTTCTGTTGATTTTCTTTCCTTAATCGGTCAACAAACAAGCCGAAACAAATAAATGTGCAAATAGCACGTAAGATGCATTATGATGGTCTTTTATTTCGGGTACACCTGTCCTAGACGGACCCAAACCCTGTATTGAGTCCCCAAAGTCAAATGCACATGATGCAAGCAAACTTTCCTACTAGGGATCCGGCATGAGGCTATGTTATTCTAGGTTCAAAACTAGGGGTATGTTCTAGACATGGCTTACCCAAGCGCACAACTCGAGCCGAGGTGGGGAAATGTACCGGGAGCACGAAATTCTACGCGGCCCAGTTGCTGATCCATCCTTGCTCTATTTGGTACGACCTCTAACAGAAAAGTGGGTCACGCGTACGTGTGCAGCATATTTTTTAGAAGACTCAGAAGGGAGGCGTAAGAAGACAATTTTAATACAGTTCAAATAATATCAAAGCGGTAAATGAGCGGAAATTAGCACGTTGGGCCCACAAGTACAGTAGTATCAACAATCAATAAAGCTAAGTAAAAATCACATTAACAAGCTCGAATTCTGAACCCTGAACCAGAGATTCTGGGTTCGTTCCCCAGCAGAGTCGCCAGAGCTGTCACGCCTCCTTTTTCTCGAGGGGGATAAGGGGTTTTTTCATTTTAAAGTGACATTATTTGAAATGCGATTATTAATTTAATTTAAGATTCGCCACTTGGAATAATTTATTATGGTGTCCCAAGTCACCAATTTATTTTAAAATCCCAAATTGAGGAAATTTGACTCTGTTTTAAAAGTTCACAAAACTAGAAGACTAGGTAAGGAATTCTGTTAACCCGGGAGAAGGTGTTAGGCATTTTCGAATTCCGTAGTTTTAGCACGGTCACTTTAATCATACATGGGCCAATTAAATTGTTTAATTACGTATTTTTAGAACCTATGAACATTTTACCTTCTTCCGCTTTTGATTATGGCACCATGGATTTAATATTGAAATGGGTTACATGTGTGTAAACCTATTTTATTTGGGGCGCCGTAAATCATGTCACGTGTACATGTACACAATCAATCACGCTTTATTAATATGAAGATTGGTTTGGCCAAAGTCGCGCGAACGCGTAATTTGATTTATTTGTATAAATCATAATCATGTCACGAGAACGTGTACACAATTACGATAATAAATTAGAACACGCCTAAAGCATCATACAAATATTCATTTTAGAGATCGTAATCATGTCATGCGAACGTGTACATAATATCGATAAAAATTGAAACGCGTCTAAAGCATTCTAACGTATATTCACAAATTGTTCAACGTCTAGCTAATTTCCAGAGTAGTGATTACGTATGAAAGTCAAATTTAATTTCTAAGGAACGAACTTATGTTCACAGGGAATTGTTTTGATCCAATTAGCCATGCTTGCTTTCAAGAGACTATGGGTTATTAAGGGCTCTTGAGGTAGGCTGTAACATTTTGGGCCAGTCCACAACTCATGCTTGAGTTCACATGAACTCCTTTGTTAAACAACTTCAACTATCTTGTTATTGGTCTTAGTATTCAAAGACACACGATTTCAGATGTCCAAACTTTAAAGATCAAAATTATAAAAAAAATGGATAGTTCAACTGAATTTTACATAATTCTAATCATGAATAAAATAAACTTAATACTATGCAATCATTACATCTGGCTAAATATTCTAATAGTCGCAGCTATAACTTTATTGAAAAGCTAGACAAGTACTCATGTTAAACCCCATAATCTGTATATCAAATAAAAGAAGAAAGTTGTAACTAACATTACAATGTATCATTATTTATACTCAAACTCCAAATAAGCTGCATAAACAGGCTTGTATAACTATGTCTCTCACAATTATCATGTCATAATACAATTAAATAAAAGTAGTTCCTAACTGCAGCCTAATAAATACATATCCTCCATGAGACCATTGACTTTCAGATAGCGTATGACTCTCTGACGATGCTCTTGGATGCTATTTTGGCCTCAATGTTTACAGATTTGGCCAACTATGGTCAAATCTGTAAAATATGGCACTGTGGACAGTAAACAACAATTCATTCTTATTCTCAACTTTAACAGGTAACATCTTAACATGTTCAGAATATGGTAATGACACTTTACTTGAATTTTATGTGCAAGTAATTCATGAAAGCACACAAATCAACAAACAACCATTCAAACTCTGTAGGAGAAGACAAGTTCAGACTTCAAACTAAACTTGCAGCTACAACAATGCAAATTATGAGACAACAAGTGAAGAACTATTGCAGTTTTTCATGGTAATATAGTATCATAGTGACAGTTACATCACTAGAGATTAGAAGTAGTACCTTGACAACAACAAAAGTAACAAGAAAATAAGATTCTAACTTGGAGAAATGCAGCTAAACAGAATCAGCTACAACTTAATCAAACAGTAGCCAAACAACAAAAATGAAGCTTCAACAAAACTTCAAACCGAGAACATGTAAAGAAACAACTATCCAATGATGAAGCAAGCTAATAAAACCATTGGTTATTTCTTTTTTGTTTCTGAAATCTCAAAGTTAGTTTTCCAGAAATTTTTCTTTACTAAGATAAAATATGAAGAATAGTGAACTCTCAAAAATGAGTGTAAAATCATTGAGGAAATGAAAAGAGGAATTCTGACTTGAGAGTGCTTTTTCGTTTGTAAATCTATCTCTTTTTTTGTCTCCCATTATGCAGAAAATTCCCTCCTTATACAGACTATGTGAGGGCTTTAAGAGGGAATAGGAAAAGACAAAAAAAATATGTCACCCTTTTTCCTAAAATTCAGGGATTTGGTATCTTTTGTACCAGAAAATGGACAGCTGTCCCAACAGCTGTCTATGCAGATTTTTTTCATTTTTTTAGCCCCTTTATCTTCTAAATTTACCCCTTTTACCCAAAATCTAACCTAGTTTCAATTGTGTATATTGCATTTTAGTCCTTTATCTCTATTCTAGAACCTTCTCAACAGTTATAGCCTCAGATTCTTTCAGATTCAAAGACTAACTTACCCTTCCAACCTTCTATAATTAACCTCCTTTCATTTTACCTTTTCTTTTACCTCATAAATCTACAGCTCTTTTCCTCAACAATCAACAAACATTTACCAGCCAGCAAATTAACTTAGACCACATTAATTAACAAATTAACCAAAGAACTAATATGTGAGTTAAAATGAGTCCATCCTTGGCTAAAAATATGTTAATTAATCAATATGCAAATTAAACTAATGAATCCAAGCAGAAAATGACTCTAAATATTTAGGCTAAACAAAATCGGACATTTCACAAGGAATTAGGATGATTGAAAAACAGTAAAAATCAACGAAGAAAGAGGGAAATGAATTACACCTATTGGGTTCAACTCAAACAAACACTAACTCCGGGAAACTAAAAATAAATTTCAGCAAACAAGCCCGGATTCCAGCGTGCAAGAGGAATTGCTACACTAGCATTGGCCATTGATTTCTCGTACAAGCCAATGCAATATGTAGCAATGCTAATTGCGAACTGGAAACAGTGATTTTAGAAGAGAAATGAACAGAATCTGGTGGACCAAGAATGAGCAGATACCACTACCCAATGACAGTAATTGTTGATTGACATCTCATGAGCTGAGGTTTGGGGATAAATGAGAAGAGAGAAAATGAGGGTTCTTATGGATTCTTAGATCTATGATTCAACAAGCTATGGTAGTTTTCTGGGGAAATTGATGAGGGATTGGGGTTGAGGAAGATGTGGGGATCATAGGGTAAAGACTTGGGATAGTTTGGAGACCGTCCGCCGCCGTGGGGCAATTTTCAGCGGCGGAGACGACGAGGTGTGAGAGAGATGAGAAGGGGGGAGTATGTAAAGGGTTTTGGGGGCTCGGGGGTGTTCCGACATTTTTATGGGAAGGGGGAGTCAGTTGTGATCCATTGGATCAAGAATGATCGACGACTGGTATTGGGCGTTACTGAAATGGCTCCGTTTTGGGTTATTTAAGCTGGACCAGATGGGGGTATAGGGATTGGGCTTGGGCTTGGGGAGGTTTTTAATTATTTGGGCTTCTTGGAGATCGGCCCAGTCCAGTTTTTGGCAACACAAATTGGCCCTTTCTTTTCTTGCTCTCTTTTCTTTTCTTTGCGTTTAAAACTTAATAAAATCCTAAATAAACTAACTAAAATCCTAACTTAGATTCTAAATTAATCTATTTTGTAAAAATTTTCTTAACCTATTTTACTAATTTAAACGCTAATTAACTTAAAATTAAAACTATTGCAATTTAAAACTAAAAGCTAATTAATTTTTTTCACGCATCCTAATTTATTTACTTTGATTTTTGTTTAATAAAGTACTTAATTAATGTAATTAAATCCTAAATACATTTAAAATGTAAAATGCTATGCAATGAAGAATTAAATATTTTTGGTATTTTTCATGACTTTAAAATATTAAAGGCGCACAAAAATGCAACTATATGCAAACAATTAACAAAAAATTCCTAAAAATTCTAGAAAACTTGAAACAATTAGGAAAACATCTATTTATTAATTTTTGTAAGAGTATTCGGTGAGGCAAAAATTATGTGCTCGCAGATACTAAAAAGGGTAATTTCACAATTGGTGAACTATCAACAAATGGCTTTCATTAAAGGTAGACAAATCATGGATACTGTAATGGTAGCCAATGAAGCAATTGATTCTAGGCTGAAACAAAAGAAACCTGCTATCTTGTGCAAACTTGATATTGAAAAGGCTTATGACCATATCAATTGGAATTTCCTCCTGAGCATGCTAGAAAGAATGGGTTTTGGCCAGAAATGCGTAAATTGGATTAAATTTTGCATGTCAACAGCCAGATTTTTAGTTCTTATAAATGGATCCCCAACAGGTTTTTTCAAAGTAGAAAGGGGACTAAGGCAAGGTGATCCTTTATCACCTTTTCTGTTCGTGATTTCCATGGAAGGTCTTAACAATATGATTAAAACAACCAATCAATATGGGTGGATAAAAGGTTTTGATGTAGCTAGAGGGAAATGATAGTTTAGAAGTGACTCATCTACAATATGCTGATGATACCCTCATATTCTGTGATGCTGAAAAAGATCAACTGAAATAACTCAGGGTGATTCTGGTTCTTTTTGAAGGAATCTATGGTTTGCATATCAACTAAAGGAAGAGTTTTCTTTACCCTATCAATGAAGTCACAAACATGGATATGTTAGTTGTTGTTATGGATGGTGAAGTATAGGCTTTACCAACAATATATCTTGGAATGCCTTTAGGAGAGAAATCTAAGTCAATTGAGATTTGGAATAATGTTATATAGAAGTGTGAAAAGAAACTGGCCAGGTGGAAAACCCAGTATTATCTCTAGGTGGCAGAGTGACTCTTATTAATTCAGTTCTTGATGCACTTCCAACATATATGATGTCCTTGTTTCCCATTCCAACATGGGTCATCAATAGGTTGGATAGCATCAGGAGGAATTGTTTATGGAATGTGAATAAAGAAAGGAAGGGCTACCACTTGGTGAAAGGGAAAGCACTCACTTTTGGCAAGAACCTTAGAGGGCTAGGGATCAAGAACTTGAAGATTCAGAGTAAAACTCTTAGAATGAAATGTTGTGGAGGCTCAACAAGGAGAATCAACTCCTCTGGGGAAACATTATTAAGGAAAAATATGGACAGGAAGACAAATGGATGACTAAAGAGGTCACTACACCATATGGGGTTAGTCTTTGGAGATCCATTAGATCACTGTGGAGTGAGTTGAGGGATGAGGCCAAGATCAAAGTGTTTGAGGGGAATAAGACTAGCTTTTGGAAGGACAACTGGCATGAAGTTCGCAGATTGGATGTGGCTTTTCCATAAGTCTTCAATTTAGCTCTACATGAGCAAAGGACTATAGCTGAGATATGGACACCTCAAGGATGGAACATTATTTTTAGAAGACATATCAACCATTGGGAAGCACAAAGAGTGGTTGAATTCTTCTGTGCACTAGAGCAGTTTAGTGTATTACAAGAAGGTGAAGATGTACTATGGTGGCAACGCAGAAATAAGGGTTTATTCAAAGTTAATGTAGCTTATAAGATGATGAATTTCTCCAACCAGCAGATATCCAATTGGCCTTGGAAACACATCTAGAAAACAAAAATTCCTCACAAAGTCACTTGTTTTGTGTGGCTATTGGCTAAGGGAAGCAGTCCTTACACAAGATAATTTGACAAAAAGAGGTTTCATTTTATGTTCTAGATGCTTTTTGTATGGGGACACAACAGAGATAGTTAACCCTCTCTTCCTTCACTGCAAGATAACATATCATATATGGAGAATTATTCTTAATCTCAAAGGCATTTCCTGGACCATGCCTGAGAAGGTTATAGATACTCTTAAAAGTTGGGAGGAAATAGGACTATAGGGAAAGGACAAGACCAGATGGAGAATTATACCAGCTTGCATTTGGTGGACAATTTGGAAATAGAAACTCCAGATGTTTTGAGAATGTGGAGAATGGAGTGTAGAAGATCAAGTTAAACTTATTTTGCTGTTGTTTTTTGGTGTAATCAGATCTACACAAATGATACTAACACCATTATTGATGTTTTAGATTCAATGTAGAGAGTGTCAGTGATAGTTAGAGACTCTTGTATATATGGTTTCAGTACTACCTAAGTACTGTTTTGCTACATATGAAATATAAAAAAGTTACTAGTTTTAAAAAAAAATTACACTTAATTATGGTACTCCCCCCGTCCCAATTTATGTGGCAGTATGGAGTTTAAGAAAGAAAAGAAAACTTTAACTTATGGTCTAGGACAAACCATAGAAAGTTTGTATGGCTATATATTCATATCATCAAGAATAAAATGGAGAATTTAAAGCTAATAAATAAAAGGATTACCGTGAATCATCCATTATGTTTTCAGCTTATTCAGTTCATCTACGGTCATCCCATTCAGAAGCATAAGATTATCAAACATACTTATATTCTTAGTTGAGAACGTCCCTTATCTATTCATCTTCTTCCACTTCTTAGCATGGTAAACAAACAAATCCTCACTTCCTTAGACAAAGAGATTAGATATAAAAGGAATCAACAAATACTGAAGCAAAATACAGATAACAGAGGAGGAATATGTCATTCGGCAAAGAAAACTTTCATTCATCCACCGAATCCGAATATACAGTAACATAAAGAGCTAAAATGTCACAAAAATATGACACTTCCTTTATTCAATTTTATGTGACATTTTTTACTTTACACATTGATCACGCCCACGTATTCCTTATAAAAAGGACAAAGAGGTCGTTGCAAATATAATCCGAGTATTTAGCCCAATTTCGAATCCCACAGGGAATTAACCTATCAATTACTTTTGCCAGACTCACTAAATTCTCCGTAATCAACTTTCCAGATGTTTTGAATAACAATTGGTGATATTTCTACTAATTATGACTTAATAAGATTAATCAAACTAAGAGCTACCTAAGACTGAGTTGTAAACAAATAAGAGAAGGGTCTAAGGTTGTGATTTCCCCTATTGATGGACTCCCTTCCTATTATGTGTCATATAGATTTTCCTAATATTCTCCATCGATCATGAGCACTCTTACTACCATAACTCTCTCCCGAGTAATTACGACAATTTACTAGACACACTCTCCCGAGTTACGCTAGCTGGCTTTTGTTCCAACTCACTTAGATCGCACCCAAGGTTTCTTTATCCTTAATCCCACCTTTAAACCCTCGGTTATTGATTCATATACTTTGGGAGTTGTGATGTTCAAAAACTACCTAAATATGCACTCTCTCTCGAGTAATACATACTAAATAGGCACAGCTAATTGAGGTTCCTTCAATTAACTACAACAGAAACGTAGTTGAACAAATAGATATTAAACTGGGCAAACTATATTAACACAACAAGAAGTTCATCCTTCAACAGGTTCCATCAAAACTCTAGACTAAATAAATTATCTACTCATAATTGTTTTCATAATAACAACAGCAAAATTCATCATGAATGATAAAAACAAAAGGAAGAAAGGTAGAACTCGATGCCGAATTATCCTCCTTGCCTCTTGCTTCTCCTGCCTTGAACAAAACTAATAAAACCTTCATATCCTATCTTTTGGGTGAGCTGGACCTTTTATAGGTTATGTGAAATTACTCCAGATCTTCAAAAATTGCCCCCTGAAGTTACTGCATTCTGGACGAACTAGCGCGGCCACGCTCAAACCGCGCTAGTGACCGCGCTAAATGCAATATTCACTGTCCCGTTTCTTCTAGACTAGCGCGGCCGCGCTAGTGACCGCGCTTGAGCCGTGCTAGTGACCGCGCTTGGGCCGCGCTAATAGGCATAAACACTGCCCCATTTCTTTTGCTCTAGCGTGGCCGCGCTAAGGCCTCCCTTGGCCAACGCTAGGGTGGAACAACCATTCATCATTTTTTCTTTCTTCCTTCACACGCACTTAACTCCGAGGGTCTTTCTTTGCTTTAATTTAGCTCCAACTATTGTCCTATATCCTCATAACGTTGCGTCTAGTAGTGTAACATCTTTGCCTCAAGGTTTGACTCTTATATGTCGTGAAATATTCATACTTACTCAATTTACTCTATATAAAGGTCAAGAATTACCTTTCCTTCATGAATCAAGTGCCCTCACATCACACTAGAGAGTAGTTCCACAAGTAATAACATTAAGAACAATTAGGAACTCAGATAGACAAAATACACTCACTTTCAGAAAGACATTCATATGCCACAAAAATGCACCATATGCTTGCCCTTAGTGTACTACTCTACTAATCGAGCTCATTCAGTCTAAGATCAATTAGGACTTCATTTTGTTGTAATGTAGGCTAAGGGACGGGTATGATATATTTGGATATAGTGACTAATCGCCATAAGCACTTTTAATACAATTACATTCGCATTCAGAACCAAACTTATGTCATACCAGACATTCCACCATATTTCTATTTGTAATACCCCAAACTCCTTTAGGTGCAATTATATCAAGTCTCCACTTATCAAGGACTACATTTACTTATTTTCTTTTCTCTCTCTTTTTTTTTCCCAAGTGGCGCTTATTCTTTCATTTTTCAAAACACTGCACCTTTTTCCCTATTTCATTGGTTCCACTCAAAAACCAAACCAACCACCCCACACTTTAACTTTTACATACTTCATAACAATTCAAGTGCTTGTGGGAGGTAAAGGGGTTCAAACAGATGGGCCGTTCAAACAATTGGGTAAGGTTTGTAATGTGGTTACCAAAGAAAAAGGCTCATAGGCTCAACGGGGTTAACTACGATAGATCACATTTAGGTGGGTATACTTTATATATCTGGATTAAGAAAGAAATACCTATATCACTTCTAAGGCTGAATAAAACTACTATTTCGCTTTGCAAACTCACAAAGCAAGTTCTAGGCATCAAATGTAGAACATAGAATACAATACAACTCACACACACATGGCATATGACTCACTCCAGATTAGCTTACCAAAACACTCTCGTCTGAGTACTCAAGTCAGTTACAAACATACAATTTAAGGCACTCTAACAAGAATCAACAACTGAGACTAAGTGTCACACTCTAATGTCTACTGTTTTCAGGTGTAACAACGTTAACGGATTCTCTTCCTATCTCAGCTCATAGCCCATAAGTACCAACTAAACACTAAAAACACAATAAACAAAAATTAATTTCACCCGGTTCAAGTAAAACCCTTGAAAAAGAACCGCGACCCGAAGAAAAATCAAGGGGGAGTTACTACACTACCTAGAGCAGAAAATCTTTTTGGTATTTTCTATAGACTTACTTCCCTCAAGCAAATTATCTAGAAAATCCATCGTTGGGAAGAGTCCAACATATTTCTATTTTTTTTCATTTTTCTAAAAAGAGAAAAAAAAATTATTCAATTAAACTAACACAGTTAAAATAGCATAGAAAGTCACCCAGACAATCTCCTCACCCCACACTTAAAATTGTGCATTGTCCCCAATGCACACCATAACTAATAAGAGGGTAAAAGAAACTCCCTGGTAGGCGAAAGGCCGAAGCACTAGCAGTTGGGTACTCAGACTTCTCCCCAGGCATGATCCTTCGTGCGGGTATCTCACACGTAGTTCCAACCATCTGCTTTGCTGTTGTATCATTTCAATAGCTTTGCTTTCCATGCTCCTTTTGCCTCCACTTTGAACTTATGAATTGGACCCCAAGTTTTGATTCTGCTCTATGATCATGATCTTGGGGCGAAACAAATTATTTCGAGCCAAGAATTAAATGATTCTTTATGCACTTTTTGGCTTTCAACGGAGGAGTGTCACTTTGCCTAGACGGCCATGAAAATTTCAAAATATAGTACTCATCTACATCGTCCTTTGCCTCTTGCATTAACTCACACTGAACTGGGCTAACTCGGTTGCTGTGAGAGATGGTGAATATGATTCCCGCATCTAACCACTTAATCACTTCTTTCATATTGGGGTTCAGCCTTCTTTGGTGTTCCCTGGAAGGTTTGTGCCCCTCTTCCCGCAGAATTTTATGCATAAAATATGCCGGGATAATCCCCTTAATGTCTGCCATGGTCCAACCAATAGCAATCTTGCAGTCTTTGAGTACCTGAAAAAGTTGTTGTGCCTGCACATCTAACAAAATAGATGAGATAATAACAGGTAATGTGGATTTAGGTCCTAGGAATGCATACATGAGATGGGCGGGCAGTGGCTTCAACTCCAGCTTTAGTGGTTCTTCTACGGATGGCTTGGCTGGAGAGGTTTCTCATTTTTCTAAGTGTAGGGGCTCAAATTCAACTGATCTCTTCCAAAAGCCTTTGCCCTCAAGAGCCAGCACCCATTCTGCCAATTCTTCCCCATTCACCTCATCTAGATTCATAAGACATGCAACAAGAAGATCCCCAATAGTCAAGGTCTCATCATCCTGTTCCAGGATTACATCCACGACATCAATAAGAGAACAATTGGAAAATTCACTTGGTCGCCTCATAGATTTCTGCACGTTGAATGTTATCTCATCGTCTTGAACCTCATCTTGAGCTCCCCAGTTTCACAATCAATGAGAGCTCGCCCTGTGTCCAAGAACGGCCTTCCCAAAATTATGGGAATTTCTTCATCCACCCTACAGTCAAGAATTACAAAATCTGCAGGGAACACAAATTTCCTTACCTGCACTAACACGTCATCCAGAATACCTGAGGGTCTTTTCACAGTTCTGTCGTCCAATTGCAACAACATAGACGCCGATCTATCTCTTCCAATCCCCAACCTCTTGTAGATAGCCAGGTCATAAGATTAATGTTGTCCCCCAAATCACAGAGTGTCTTGGCAAAGGCAAAGTTACCAATGGTGCAGGAAATTATGAAACTCCCTGGGTCGGACAACGTTTCAGCAACTGGTCTAGTCACCAAAGTACTGCAGGTCTGAGTTAGAGTCGATGTGGCCAAGTCCTGGAAGCCGAATTTTTGGGACATCAAGTCCTTCATCATTTTTGCATAACCGGGCATCTCCGTCAAAGCATCAATCAATGGAATATTTACCTTAATCTGTTTCAACTTCTCCAAGAACATCTTGTATTGCTCATCTTTCTGGTACTTGGCCAGCCTCTGTGGGAGTGGTGCTGGAGGTCTCTTCTTCCCAATGATTTGAGTTTTCTCTGTCAGGCCCTACCTCTACTACCGGCTCATGGGCTGTCTCAGCTTCTTTCTCATCCTCAATCTGTGTGTTGGTTTATTTCTGGGCAGGCTGCACTATCACATATGTCAGTCTTGCTGAATCATCTAGCTCAATGGGCACTGGTACAAGTGTCTCAGCCTATCTGATTTCTCGATCCCTCTCTTGCTCCAAGTCTAGGTCTCTGCCGTTACATAAACTCACTTCCATCGGGTGCTTTGGGCCCTGATCTTTTGGATTTACCTAAGTATCTGCAGGTAATGTCCCGTGAGGACGATTATTCAATGACATCTAAATCTGGCCCAATTGCACTTCAATGTTCTTTGTGGCTGATTCATGTGCATCTACTCTTTTAGTCAATTTTGCATTTGACTCACTAACCTACTGCATCATTGCCTCGAGTTTAGCAAACCCATCTTCCTGTCTCCCACCATGTTGCTGCTGAGGAGGATGATAACCCTGCTGCTAATTTTGGTTGTTGTACCCGAGTGGCGTTTGGCAAGGCGCCACATTACCATGAAGTCGCATGGCTCCCATATTTCCATTGTTGTGTTGCGGCTGGACTGGCCTGTATGGATGATTCTGCTGGCCTAAATTCTGACCACCCTGTCTCTGGCCCCCGTAATTAGACACATAATTCATGTTCTCAGGGTAGTGATGGTGATTGCTTTAAGCATTCAACTGGCTACCAATTGGCTGCCTAATGCAAGATGTGCATAAGCCCCCATTGGTTGTACCTACAATGTGCACCTGCTGCTTCTGCTCTGACTTTTCCACCTTTTTTGGTGAGTATGCTCATTTGTGTCATTAAGGTGGCCATATTTTCAACAAGAGTGTTGGCTGGATCTAAGGCCACTGAGTGAACTACTGGAGTGATGGGTGCATTCCTAGTTGTCTACCCCGAATTCTATGCCATCTTGTCAAGCAGGATTTGGCTTTCTCTCCATGATTTTCTCATGAATGCTCCACCAGCTGAAGCATCAACATTAGCCTTCACGTTATCTGCCAGACCCATGTAAAACCGCTGCCCCAAAATCTTCTCTAGAATACCGTGGTGCGGACATATAACCAACATCCCTTTGAATTGTTTCCATGTTTCTTGCAATGTTTCCGTTGGTTTCTGTCCGAACCTCAAAATTTCAAAAATTTGCTGAGCAGTCTTGTTGGGTGGATGAAACTTGTTCACAAATTGTTTGACTAACTCCTCCCATGTATTGATGGAATTGATAGGGAGTGAATTTAGCCAAGTTTGGGCTGCTCTTGTCACTGAGAATGGAAACAACAACTTTATTGATTCCTGGGTCACATTGGGCTGCCTTTGAGTTTTGTAGATTGACAGGAAATTCTTCAAATGCTATTGAGGATCTTCAATGTATGACCCTGAGAATAGTCTGCAGGACTACTATCGTTGTGCCCAAATTCTCTGTTGTGGGTTGTGCGCAGTCATATAGGGCAGCCTTTGGCTGCGCAGCTGGGTCTACCACGTTATCCCCATTATTGTTTCTGTTGTTCACCAGCTCTGCCATGTCTAGTTCAGGTTGTTTAGTTGATTGTTGTCGTTTGCTTTTCCGGTTGGCCCGATTCAAGGCCTTGAAAAATTTCTCGGGATCTGATAATGCTTCAAACGCTTCACCAGTTCTCGATGAGTTTCTAGGCATGCACCTGTACAACCAAGTTAGCAAACGTTAAAATTTCAATTTACGGATTGAAAAGGAAGAAAATTGATTACACTAAGAATTTTTATATTTCTTTCAACTGTAATTGATAACACCGTTAATTCCCGACAACGGCGCCAAAATTTGATCACGCCCAACTATGCCTTATAAAAAGGACTAAGCGGTCCTTGCAAATATAATCCGGGTATTTAGCCCAAAGTCGAATCCCACAGGGAATTAACCTATCAGTTACTTTTGCCAGACTCACTAAATTCTCCGTAATCAACTTCCCAGATGTTTTGAACAACAATTAGTGATATTTCTACTAACTATGACTGAATAAGATTAATCAAACTAAGAGCTAACTAAGACTGAGTTGTAAACAAATAAGAGAAGGGTCTAAGATGGTGATTTCCATATTGATGGACTCCCCTCCTGTTATGTGTCATATAGATTTGTCTAATCTTTTCTAT
This sequence comes from Nicotiana paniculata, assembly GCA_005239505.1. Classification (NCBI taxonomy): domain Eukaryota; kingdom Viridiplantae; phylum Streptophyta; class Magnoliopsida; order Solanales; family Solanaceae; genus Nicotiana; species Nicotiana paniculata. The sequence continues at coordinate 11,737 of ML351454.1, read as the reverse complement.
CAATCATGAACACTCTTACTACTGTAACTATCTCCCGAGTAATTACGACAATTTACTAGACGCACTCTCCCGAGTTACGCTAGCTGGCTTTTATTACAGCTCACTTAGATCGCACCCAAGGTTTTTTTATCCCTAATCCCACATTTAAACCCTTGGTTATTGATTCCTCATATACTTTGGGAGTTGTGATGTTCAACAACTACCTAAATATGCAATCTCTCCCGATTAATACATACTAAATAGGTACAACTAATTGAGGGCCCTTCAATTAACTACAACAGAAACGTATTTGAACAAATAGATATTAAACTGGGCAAACTATATTAACACAACAAGAAGTTCATCCTTCAACAGGTTCCATAAAAACCCTAGACTAAATAAATTAGCTACTCATAATTGTTTTTCATAATAACAACAGCAAAATTCATCATGAATGATAAAAACAAAAGGAAGAAAGATAGAAATCGATGCCGAATCATCCTCCTTTCCTCTTACCTCTCCTTGCCTTGAACAAATTGGGCGAGCTAGACCTTTTATAAGTTAAGTGGAATTACTCCCGATCTTCCAAAATTGCCCCCTAAAGTTATCGCGTTCTGGATGAACTAGCACAGCCGCGCTAATAGGCATCAACATTGCCTCGTTTCTTCTGCTCTAGCGTGGTCGCGCTAAGGTCGCGCTTAGCCCATTCTAGGGTGAAACAACCATTCATCTCTTTTTTTTCTTTCTTCCTTCACATGCACTTAACTCCGAGGATCTTTCCTTGCTTTAATTTAGCTCCACCCACTGTCCTATATCCTCATAAGCACGACTTGCTCCTGCAAAACATAAAATTCACAATTAGAGTCATTTTATCGTTATTTAACCTTCCTAGAACAGTGAAGCATAGTAAAGTTAGGGTATAAATAGTCGCTAAACTACATGAATCTAGCATATTATGACATATCGAAATAGTTTAACTTTTTTTTTCAATAATTTAATTTTGAAATTTTCATTTTACCTTTACTAATATAGTTTTGTAGCTACATAAATGTTATGACATGCTTAAAACCACATGATTTAAAAGTATTTCTTGCCTGTTTAAGCTATATATGTTCAGTCAAACACCTTCACATGCAATAAGATGAAATGAAAAATCCCTTTATTGCAGCTAAAAGAAAGGAATAATTCTAACACCTTTAAAATGATTTGACTAACAAGTGACGAATTGTTACATTTTACAAAATGCTAAGAGAAAAATGAGTAGCAAAAGGCCATTTCCTTTTCATGACACCTAATTGTACTTCAAAGTCACATACGAATGAATTCCATAGATTGTACTTCTAGTGTTGTAGGCGCAGACCGCAAGAACTTCATTTCCCAAGCTTTGTTGTTCTTCTAGAATTTCCTCTGCAGAACTGACAACAGATTGGCTACAATAATGCAACTCAATTAATTTTAATGTGGGAATATCTCCAATCTCTGTAGGAATCTCCTTCAACTTATAACAATGTCTTAGAACTAGATACTCAAGGCTTGGAAGACTATCACTGGTCGCATGCCAGTGCACCAACTCCGTCTGGACAATGTCTAACAACTTGAGTTTCTTGAAACCCCCTTCATCTAGATTCAAATTGCTCCCCTGAAAAGCAAAAAGTTCTAGTTTCAGCCCCTCAAGGTTGGGTAAGTTACTAAGCATTTTCATCTCCGTCCATAGTAGATGTGTCTCTACAAGTATCAAACTCTTGAGGTTTGCTGAGAACACGTCAAATGGTCGAGCACTCGGCCTTCGGAATAATTGTGCATCAAACAGAAGAAGGAGAAGAACTCTTAGATTCCAAATATCAGCTAGATAGATTAGATTATCTATAAGATGATCCCATCCATCTTGATTGAGCTCAACATCCAATACCTTTACATTACGGATTGCCATATAGATTTCCTTCAAATCGGAAGAAGTAGCAATGCTTTGTGAAATCCCTTCTAAGTTTTGTAGACCCAAAAAAATTGGTGCCTTAGGAGGAGCAGGCACATACATTTTCCCAGGATATAAATGTATCAAACTTGATATTTTCCAAATTTCTAATGGCTAGGATAATTCATTCGCAACTGAATGAACAATCAATGTCTGTAGATTCCACAAATTAGATATTGATGCTGGAACATTGGTAGAAGTGGCCAATGCAAGATATCTCAAGTGCACTAATTGTGTTATCTCAGTTGGAAAACGTAGAAAATAAATCAGTAGTACATCCAATACCCTTAGAAATTGAAAACGAGAATCCACAATTTTGTAGCATTCATAGTCGAGTAAAGAAGAATGCGGTTTATGCGAGCACGAGATGGTACGAACTGAATCCGGATTGCCTTTCTCTAGGCCAATATTCTGGCTTTGTACAACATCTTCATACAAAAATAGTCGATGTTCACTCTCCACGCCTTCTGAGGACACTTCGTAACATTCATTTATGACATGAAAAAACTTCTCGGCTTTCCCTTCTCTCAAGCATATTAGTCGAATGAGGTCGTGAATTCTGCAACTTTTAATTTTTCCGCTTACCCACCCTCGACTATTAACCATAATCAAATTTCTACTAACTAGCTCATCTAAAAATTCTTCTCCAACTTCCTTTGGCTTTTTATGACTATTTCGCTTCAGAAAACCTTTAGCAACCCATATTCTAATCAACTTATTCGCAGAAATATCTGCATCTTCAAGGAAAACCCCCATATAAAGAAAGCAAGCTTTCAAGCTACAATGCAAGTAGTTGTAACTCAGAGCTAATATTTCTAAACACTGCTGGGAGGTTGAGCCGATGTGGGAATTCACATTATCAGCAATTTGTTGCCAATCATCATATGTCCTATAGATCTTCGACAGAAACCCAGCGATGACAACAACTGAGAGAGCTAGCCCTTGATATTGTTTCGCTATCTGCTTTCCTACGTCCTCAAACTGAGGAGGAAAATCTTCATTTCCAAAAACCTTGAGAGATAGTAATTTTCAACTATCTTCAAGACTAAGAAAAGGCATGTGATGAGGAGGGAAATCATTGCCAGCACAATAAGCTACTTTGAGGAGCCTAGTATTTATCATTATGCGACTTCCATTTTCATCATCGGGAAATTATCTTCTTACTTGGTCCCAAGCCTCTATAGTCCAAATATCGTCCAAAACTACCAAATACCTCTTCCTTTTCAATTTTCTATGCACTTAGTCCAGTAATTCATCTTGGCTCATATTGCGGTACATTGCCTTCCCACCTGGAGTGCCGAAGCTTAGGACATCCAAAAGCATTTCTTTTGCATCATATTCTTGAGAAACAGTAACCCATGAAGAAATATCAAAGCGTCGGGATACTGATGGATGATTAAATAAACTTCTAGCAAGAGTCGACTTACCGATACCCGCCATACCAACAATTGAGACAACGTTCAGCTCTGGTGTTTGCCCAAAGAGTTGATCTCTTATGATGTTGAAATCATCCTCCATTCCAACAAGACTATTTTCCTCATCCAAGACACGCCCTGACGAGCGCAAAGGTGAAGAAGTTATTGCTGAAAGATCTTTGATATCTTGCTGGTTATTGTGATGGTTATTCTTGAACTTCATCACCTCTCCTTGTATGGAATCCATTACTTCTATTATTTGCAGCAACTCGTCATAAAGCTTACAACGAGCATTGTCCTGCACTTTTTCAGAATCACCCACATGGATTCTTACATGGATTCTTCTTAGGCACAAATCAACTGTGTCTTCTGCTTACATCCTGCATCTCTAATCTTTTCTTCCAAAAACTTCAATGCTTCTTGATCACTGATCTGCTTTCCCGTGTCCTCAAAGAAAGCTTGCAAGAAAGAAAGTGTTCCATAAAGTGAATAAACGGATTCCCTACATTCAGAAATCAAACTTGGATTGAATTGCAAGACTTGCTCTATAGTTGTCATAATGGAAGTTATAACAGCATAAGCCCATCTCTCTCTAGCTAGATCCTGTTTGAGGGTTATTCGAGTGGGAAGAACAAAGAAAGTAATACTAATTCAGCCAAAAAGAACTGACGAAGAAAGTACTACTAATTCAGCCAAAAAGAATTATGGAAATGCACTAGTGCTTCTATATACCCTCCCCTCCAAACACTCACCTATCACCACCAAGTTGTTTTCCTGAGAATTTTCTATTGGAGTTTTGGAGCCAGGCCGTCCAGGGGGGTAGGTGTAGAGTATGAGAAAGTTTGTTTTTATCTGCCACGGAAGATACAAAAGCATCACAAGTAGTCAAATAGACATTTCCTTTTCAGAAGCATGAGAGTGCAGATTAAGGCTCTTTAATTAAGTTCATTAAAAAAACCTTGTACAACCATGTGAGATTTCATATTTCTAGGCCATAAAATCTTGATTTAATTATTGATTAATATATTTCATATAACTGTTCAATCTGTTAAGTACTGAACTGGAATAAAGTAACTCAAGAAAGATTCTTGATTTTCTATTATACTTATCTGTCATTCCTTGGAGCTGGCTCGTGCAAGAGCTAAGAGGAATGGAATTGTAAAATTAATCTATGTCGCACACACACTGCAAGAAAGTCACTCAATTCTTCACTCACGCGCACACACTCTGCACAATATGAAACCCTGAATTCCCCTCACAGCTTTTCCCGTTCAGCTCGCTTTCTACCTCAATCACCATCTTCTCCGTTGAAATGCACCACTACGAGCACTTCCTTCCACAGAAAGAACCTTCTCTTCACCGAAAACAGACTTAACAAAAAATCTCTCCATTTACCCGTTTTCACAAACACCTTATCTGCACTATTTTGCAGCGGTGCTGTTTCTAATCGAGTTCCCGGTTTAAGTTCAAACCCCTGTTGAGTGGTGGTTTTATTTTTTCCCTTCGACTCTCCCTTAGAGGTCCTGTACCTAATTCTGTTTCATTTGTACATGAAGTGTGATATTAGCTTATGTCATCCTTTCATAAAGTGGTGAATGCATTTTTATCTGCTTGTTTTTGTGACTGAATGAATAAAGAGACAGAGATCCTTTTAGAGCATAATATAGTATGCTGAAACAAGTTTACTAAGGTGCTTTTTTTTTTTTTGGAGATTTGGATTTAGAAAAAAATATGAGTGCTTTTAGATAATAGCAGAAGCTACTTCACTATTAGCAGAAGAGCTTTTCAAGTTAATTAACTGATTTTCTTCAATAGTATTTTTTTCGAAAAGCATATTTGATAAAAAAAATATTTTTTAAAATAAGTTAATTTTTCAACTTGGCTAATATTAGATTAAATTTATATTAACTTTTAAACTATGACTTATTCTCGAATAGCAATCAATAAAAATGATTATTTGTGAGTTTTTCCCCTTTAAAGGGTACTCTTAAAGCCCATGGATAGGTGAAATCTTGTTGTTTGAACCTTTGGGCTGAAAATAATTATTAGAGTACTTGTATTCAATATTTTAAAGGGGTTTTACCTAAATTTATTATCTTCACTAATCAAGTTTTAACTTAATTACATGAACATATACAATTTACCAATTATATACAAATTCGTTTTATATGAGTATCCCTTTATATTAAGAATTGAATAAGGAATCAGTTATTTACCATTATATTAGTGGACTCTAACTCATCGCCATATTCATATCCTCATTTTCATTGCTTGCGATGTATGTACTCTTTCCTTTCACTCTGTTACATATCCCCTAAAACCCCACATCAAGGCATTAATAATGGATTGTATATAATCTACAAGTAATCCTTGTTTAGGGCGGGTAATATTAAAAACTAGGACAATTTTGGTAAATAAGTTTCAAATATTGTATAGAAAGGAAAAAAATCCATATTTTAGAAGGCGTTTTCGGGGCGAGCCCTGGGAGTGAGGCATACCAAAAATACCCCAAGAAGAGTGTAACGACCCGACCGGTCATTTTGAGAGTTATAGCCTCGATTCCCTGTTTACTACTTTCCCGTACCTTTTTATGCTTATGTGTCTTTCTATGAGGTGTTGGTTATGGGTTTGGAGTGTTTTAGGACACCTAGTCCCTAAACGGAAGCTTAAGTCTTAGAATTTTGATCGTAGTTGGAATTGTGTGAAGACGACTCCAGAATGGAGTTTTGTCGGTTCCATTAGCTCCGTTGGGTGATTTTGGACTTAGGGGCGTGCACTGATTGTGTTTTGTAGGTCTGTAGCTCATTTAGGTTTGAAATGGCGAAAGTCGAATTTTTGGAGATTTTGGCTGGTAGTGGACTTTTTGATATCGGGGTCGGATTTCGATTTCGAAAGTTAGAGTAGGTCCGTAATATTGAATATGACTTGTGTGCAAAATTGGGGTCAATGGGACGTGGATTGATAGGTTTCGGCATCGGTTGTAGAAATTGAAAGTTTTAAGTTCATTAAGTTTGAATCGGAGGATGACTGTTGTTTTTAGCGTTGGTTGATGTGATTCGAGGGCTTGAATAAGTTCGTGTGGTGTAGTATGACTAGTTGGTATGCTTGGTTGAGGTCCCGGGGGACTCGAGTGTGTTTCGGATGCTTAACAAGTCATTTTGGACTTGTTGGAACTGCTGAAAAATCTGGTGTCATGTTTGCTGGTTTCCTTCTTCGCGTTCGCGAGAAAGGCCTCGCGTTCGCGTAAGGTATCTAGGAGACTAGCTAAGTTGTTCTTCGCATTCGCGATGTGATTCCCGCATTCGCAATGATGTGGATCCTTTAGCCTACCTATTCGTGATATGGCCCTCGCATTCGCGTAGAGGAACGGTCAAATGGAGCTCCAGGTGATTAGCCTACGCGTTCGCGATGAGGGTCCCGAATTCGTGTGGGGTCAGGCAAGGTAATATTCCGCGTTCGTGAGGGGGTTCTCGTGTTCGCGAAGAAGGTCTCGAACTGAAGGAAAGTTTTTGCTTCGCGAACGCAAGGGTTTGGATGCGTTCGCGAAGAAGAAATCACTGGGCAGACTTATAAGATTTCAAAAATGAGGGTTTGGCCATTTTTATCAAAACTTGAGTTTGAGAGATCGGATTTGGACAAGATTTTGAGGGATTTTTAGAGACATCGATTGGGTAATGATTCTACACTTCATTTTGGCTATATCCCACTAATTTATCATTAATTACATCTTTAGTTTTGGATTTGGGATTGAAAATTTTGGAAAAATGGGAAAAAGTTCTTCAACTACAATTGTGAGTTTTGAAAGGCGAATTGAGGTCAGATTCGAGTAATTCTTATATGGTGGACTCGTGAGTGAATGGGTGTTCATAGTTTGTGACTTTTACCCAATTCCGAGACAGGGCCCAAGAGGCTTTTGGGACGATTTCCTAATTTCTTGCTTTAGCTTAGATTTTATTGATTAGATTAGTTTCTTATAGATATATTTATGGTACGTAATTGGTTTTGGTCCATTCGAAGTTGGACATTCGAGGGAAAAGTATTTTTACTGATTGATTTATCTTGGTTCGAGGTAAGTGACTTGCCTAACCTTGTGTGGGGGAAATCACCCTAGGATTTGGTACTCATATGATATGTGAGTGTCGTGTACGCGAGGTGGCGAGTGCGTACACGGGATATTTGTTGAAAACCCTATTTTTAATGAGTAATTACCTGTTTTCATCTTAAATTGAGTATACTAGCATGTGTAAATGTAGCCACCCAGCCGGGTTTTTTGAGAGTTATAGCCCGGTTCCCCCCTTTTATACTTCTTTTATACTCTACAGCTGTTATATGTCTTACTGGGTTGGTTGGTTCGGGTCCGGAGTGATTTCAGAGTGAATTGAGACACTTCGTCTCTAATTGGAAGCTTAAGTTGGAAAAGTCGACCGAATGTCGACTTATGTGTAAACGGCCTCTGAGTTGAATTTTGATGGTTTTGTTACCTCCATTAGGTGATTTTGGACTTAGGATCACGTCTAGAATGTAATTTGGAGGTTCATAGTAAAATGAGGCTTGAATTGGCGAAAGTTAGAATTTTGGCGAATTTGACCAGCAGTGAAATTTTGATATCGGGGTCGGATTGGATTTCCAGAAATTTGTGTAGGTTCGGGGTGTCGTTTATGACTTGTGTGCAAAATTTGAGTTCAATGGACGTGGTTTGACAGGTTTCAGTGTCGTTTGTGGAATTTTTATGTTTAGAAGTTCATTAGGCTTGAATCCTTGTGTAATCCGTGTTTTGATTAGGGTGATTTGAGGGTTCGACTAAGTTCATAATTATATGACTTGTTGGTATGTTTGGTTGAGGTCAAGGGGGTCTCGTGTTGATTTTGGGTTGTTAACGGACCAAGTTTTGGAGTTAGAAGGTTGCTGAGTTTTCTGGTGTTTTGGTGTTTCGCACTTGCGGTGGGGAGTCTGCAAGTGCAAACCCGCAGAAGCGAAGAGAAAGACGCAGATGCGGGAAAGGCCAGGCTGAGCTGGAAGCGCAGGTGCGAGAAGGGGAGCGCATCTGCGAATTCGCAAATGCAGAAAAGGAAGCGTAGAAGCGGAAGTGGCCTGGAGTAGGAAGGATCGCAGAAGTAGGCAAGGGCCCGTCGGAGTTAAAGAAGTTGAAGGAAAAATTTCAGGAACTCCTTGATAAGGGGTTTATTCATCCTAGCGTGGCACCTTGTGGTGCACCAGTTCTATTTCTAAAGAAGAAGGATGGTACTATGAGAATGTGCATTGATTACAGGCATTTGAACTAGGTTACTGTCAAGAACAAGTATCATTTGCCACGTATTGATGATGTATTTGACCAGCTTCAGGGAGAAAGGTTGTTCTCCAAGATTGATTTGAGGTCAGGGTATCAACAACTGTAGATTCGGGACTCAGATATTCTTAAGACACCTTTCAGGACCCGATATGGCCATTATTAGTTCCTTGTGATGTCTTTTCGGCTGACCAATGCCCCAGCAGCGTTCATGCATTTGATGAACATTGTGTTTCAGCCTTATATTTCCTCGTTGATTATTGTATTCATTGATGACATCCTGGTGTACACTCATAGGCAGGAGGAGCATGCCCAGCATCTGAGGATTGTGTTACAGCGATTGAGAGAGGAGAAGCTTTATGCAAAGTTCTCCAAGTGTGAGTTTTTGCTCAGTTCAGTGGCGTTCTTGGGGCACATGGTGTCCAGTGAGGGTATTCAGATGGATCTGAAAAAGATAGAGGCGGTGCAAAATTGGCCCAGATAGTCCTCAGCCACGGAGATCCAGAGCTTTCTTGGTTTGGCAGGCTATTACCGTCGTTTTGTGGAGGGTTTTTCATCTATAGCATCGCCCTTGACCAAGTTGACCCAAAAGGGTGCTCCATTCAGGTGGTCGGATGAGTGCGAGGAGAGCTTTCATAAGCTTAAGACTGCTTTGACCACGACTCCAGTTCTAGTTCTGCCATCAGCTTCTGGTTCTTACACAGTGTATTGTGATGCTTCGCGGATCGGTATTGGGTGTGTTCTAATGCAGGAGGGTAGAGTGATTTCTTATGCTTCGTGCCAGTTGAAGACCCATGAGAAGAACTATCTTGTCCATAATCTCGAGTTACCAGCTATTGTCCACGCCTTGAAGATTTGGTGGCACTATTTGTATGGTGTTCATTGTGAGATTTACACTGATCACCGGAGTTTGTAGCATTTGTTCAATCAGAAGAATCTCAAATTGCGTCAGCGGAGGTGGTTGGAGCTTCTTAAGGACTATGATATCACCATTTTGGACTATCCCGGGAAGGCCAATGTGGTGGCCTATGCCTTGAGTCGCCGGGCAGAGAGTTTGGGAAGCTTAGCATATCTTCCAGTAGTAGAGAGCCCATTTGCATTGGATGTTCAGGCCTTAGCTAGCTAGTTTGTCAGAGATATTTCGGAGTCGAGTCGGGTATTGGCTTGTGTGGTCTCTAGGTCTTCTCTTTATGATCGTATCAGGGAGCGTCAGTATGATGACCCCCATCTGCTTGTCCTCAAGGACATGGTTCAGAAAGGTGATGAAAAGGACGTGGCTACTGGTGATGAGGGGGTGTTGAGGATACAAGGCTGGATATGTGTGCCTAATGTAGATGGGCTACGAGATTTGATTCTTGAGGAGGCCCACAACTCGCGGTATTCCATCAATTCGGGTGTTGCAAAGATGTACCAGGATTTGAGACAACACTATTGGTGGAGGAGGATGAAGAAAGACATAGTTGGGTTTGTAGCTCGGTGTCTCAACTGTCAGCAGGTAAAGTATGTGCATCAGAGACTGGGTGACTTGCTTTAGAGGTTAGAGATCCCGAAGTGGAACTGGGAGCGTATCACCATGGATACCGTAGTTGGGATCCCACGGACTTCGAGGAGGTTCGATGCTATTTGGGTGATTGTGGATTGGCTGACCAAGTCCGCGTACTTCATTCAAGTTGGTACTACTTATTCTTTAGAGCGGTTGGCTGAGATTTACATCCGAGAGATTGTTCGCGTTCATGGTGTCCCAGTTTCCATCATTTCAAATAGAGGCACGCAGTTTTGGAGAGCCGTGCAACGAGATTTGGGTAATCAAGTTAAGTTGAGCACAACATTTGATGTTACGCCCCGCAATAGTACATTGATATTTTGTCCTGCAGTATTATATTACGATGATGTTACGCTTCGCAGTATTAAATTATGACGATGTTCCACCCCTATAGTATAGTACGTTGAATTTGTCGTAAGGTAATTGACATCAATCCAAGGAAAAGATTATTTGGAGATTATAAGGATTATGCTATTTTAAACAAGTGATGAGTAAAATTCGTGAAGGTGAGAGGGGAAGCAAGTCAAAGAAAATGAATTTTCGTCCAAGTTTGGCATATTGGGATAAAATATGGGTCGAACGTTAATACCCGATATTTATGGACTAGTACCATACAAGGTACCATATGAACATGATAGTATGATATATAAAAGGGTATTAAAAATAAGTAGAATTTTAAGTAATTTGAGACAACTCTTAATTATGTGGGTAATTGGTTAATTACCAGGTAACGGGATACTACCTAATTACCTAAGTGGAAAAAGATTAAACGTTCCCACCCATCCCCACGTGGCATCCCCTTCCTTAATGTTTAGATGACTCATAAAGTCATACTATTATGTGGCAAAGTCTAAAGTTGTGTGGTATATGTGGTGGATTAGAGAACGGGAAAGGCCTTGAAAAAGAAGACTTTCTTAAAGAATGTATTTCCATGAATCGTGACCCCAAGAAACACTGCCACTTCTTTTGCAAAGAGTGTCCAATGGAAAGAAAAAAAAATGAGGAGATTATAGAAACTTATAAAGGTCATTTGATGAGGAGCGTTATCAAAGAGTGTTGGTGGAAATGTGGCTGTAATAAACAATATGGCAACCGTGTCGTACAAAGAGGTATAAGCCATAAGTTACAGATATGTTAGGGCTAAGCTCTTCCTTCATTTTGCATTATCTCGTCATTACACAAGTTTGATAACGAGGCATAAAGAAAAATTCGTATCCCGAAATTTACGTTTATTTTGCTAGTCTCGCAAGTTACGTATATTTTCCTAGTTTTGTAAGTTACAATATTCTCTTTATCAGAACTTCATATTCACTTGAGTATTTCCTTCTTCCAGTCAAGAGAGCAGAAATTCTATTTATTTATAGTATCACAATATTTTCATTACCAACGAGCTATAATCGATGGGCAGGCCCCTATGGGGCGACCTCATATTAGATGGTAAGATATATACCGAGCCTATTGTGGCCGAGGTGCCTACTAGCGAGCCCAATTGACCGAGATACAGAGCCTAGTATGGCCGAGCGCCTATGAGCGAGCCTACT
>ML351453.1:0-94626 GCA_005239505.1 Nicotiana paniculata | reverse complement strand
GTATTTTTCGACGTATTTGCATCCTTTTAGCCCCGTTTCCATCTCCACTTCACCTACACATGAAATAAACTCCATTAAGAACATAACAAGTGTAATTTTATCATTAATGCTCATAAAATGTAAGGTATATCACATGTTAAACTATGCATTTTAGTCTCGCATCAAACACCTTAGGGAAGAAAACAACTCAAGAATTATAAACTGCTATACTTAAATTAAAGTGACATCTCTATACTTAACCTTAGGTGTTCATATCCATTGTTTAGTATGCTTTATCAGACAAATAACTTCAGGTACAAATCCACAGATAACACTAAAGCAGAATCAATGAGGTGGACATGAAAACCATAACAGAACATTCACAGTGTATCTAAAGATTCATAAGGATTCTTTAGTTAATCACAGAAGTTTGATCATACAAGTTACTTAATTTATAACAGTATTCATTATAGTCACACAATAAACGATTAGTAGCAACTTGAATCATATAATGCCTGAGCATACCAATTGATTATGAACACATCATGAACAAAGATAATAAATTGTAAACTAACAACCAAACATCATAACCTGAAACAATCAGTAAAAGGTAACAAAGTAGACATGTTTTCAACAATTAAAATGAAAGAGGAAAAGGTCAAGTGCACTGTCCTTCTTATGGGAAGCAAACAGAACAAGAGCCTTGCATAGCCGTTTAGAAATAGGGACTCAAACTCCAATCAATGTAATGCTCAGAACTAGAGGGAGCCATACTAGATTCGGAGCTATAGGGAGCCAATTTGAGAGGAAAAGGCATAGCGGACTAGTGTCGTGGCCCGGTAGAGGTAAGTAATGGTCTTAAATCTTGTCCTGAGGGTATGGAACCCGGACTGCATTATTTTCTCACTGAATTTGGAATGGCGCACATGTCGGATGACGAATATGTGCCGCGTACTGATTTTTGGATTGGACTAGGTCCTCTCNTCGAGATTTTTAACTAAATTGATAATTTTCGATTGGGTTGTGTTCCTTGAGTATATATTGATAATGTTAACTGGTTTTGGCTAGATTCTGAAAAATCGGGAGCCAATTTGAGGGGAAAAGGCATAGCGGACTAGTGTCGTGGCCCGGTAGAGGTAAGTAATGGTCTTAAATCTTGTCCTGAGGGTATGGAACCCGGACTGCATTATTTTCTCACTGAATTTGGAATGGCGCACATGTCGGATGACGAATATGTGCCGCGTACTGATTTTTGGATTGGACTAGGTCCTCTCCGCGGCAACTAATGAGTTGCATATTTACTCAAAATCTTATGTTAAATTATGTTCTAAAGATTTGTGAAATATTTGGGTTGTAAGCCGTGTTTGGGGCCTCGTGCCGATCTGTTTAGACCCCTTTGAGGGCGTTTTACTGCTGTTTTCCTCACTACCTGTTGATGATTTTACTCAGCATCATTGTGCATACTGTTTTATTTGAAACTCAACCTGATTTACACTACATGAGCATTAAAATGATATTTTCAGGTCGAGTACCCCGTTCTATTACTTCGTCCGAGGGACTTTTCGAGTGGTTCCACCTAGTGTGGCCGAGGGCCAAGAGTGATGGTGAGGTGTTGAGTGATATTAGTGCGTGGGCTGAAGGAGCCCCTCCGGAGTCTGTACACACCCCTATTGAGCGCACCGAGTGCGACTGATTGAGTGATTGGGAGGTATGAGTGGTTGTGAGGTGCTGAGTGATTGTGAGGTGCTGAGGGATTGTGACGCATGCCCGAGGGGCTGATTATGAAACATGTTTTTGCTCGACGGGCTACTTATGATTTTACTACATTCATTTGCATACCAAATCCTTATTTTAAAGTTGTTAAAAATGTGCATTGTTTTAAGGATTTTTGTGAAGTTGATTTCTAAGGCATGAAAATTTCGTATATCTATGTATACTATTGGAAATTAAGGTTGTGTATATTGTGACTTGATTTTTTATGTGATTCCTTGCTACTTAGACTTGATTTATTTCCATTACTACTGAGTTGGCATACTCACATTACTCCCTGCACCTCTGTGTGCAGATTCAGGAGCAAATATCGAGCGTTAGCTTTTATATATATATATCGTAGCGGAGCCGGATCATGGGGATAACCAGGTAGTTGTTCAGCGTTCGCAGCATCTCTGATTTTCCTTCCTATAGTATTTAGCTTTGATTCGGAGTTTTGTATCATAATACTTTATTTTGGCTTATTTCACTAGATGCTCATGACATGTTGGCTCCGGATTTTGGGGATGGCAGTACTGTATATAAAATTTGCCTATTATATTAAGAACTTTTTGTATATTGTTATGAATTTCTTGAAACTTAAATGGGATTTTCACAAGGAAATGTGAACACGCGGTAGTCGGCAAGCCTAGTTCCACGATAGGCTCCATCACGGCCGATTAGGATTTGGGAATGTGACAGTTTGGTATCAGAGCTCTAGATTACATAGGACTCGGCGGTCATGAGCAGGTTTAGTAGAGTCTTGCGGATCGGTACGGAGACGTCTGTACTTATCTTCGAGAGGCTGCCAAACTTTTAGGAAACATTCTATCTTTCTTGAACTCTTTCGTGCTGATCTATTGATTCTTGAAATCTAAACTTACGTTCTTTCATTCTCTCACAGATGGTGAGGACATGACATACCGATCAGAGTGACCAGTCACCGGCTAGACCAGCGAGAGGTGGAGGCCACGGTGGAGTCCGTTATAGAGGTAGGGTGTAAAGACCCATAACATTTTCTCGTTTTAAAATAATGCCCGAATGAGTCCCCGAGTTGTTTTTATTGTGAAAATTTTTAAAACGGACCTAAATTGAGTAAAAAGTACCTAGAGAATTAAAAAATAAAATTTTCCAGAAAATAGGTGTTATGCGACGCACTATGTGATTGCATAACGTGTATGCGGACAACATAATGGTCGCATATACGGGCAGATTATTGCCCCATTTGAGGTCAACTATACGGTCCAATATGCGATCGCATTTCAGTTCTGCGGACCGCATAGCTGTCGCATTGTTGCCTTTGGTTTTGGGAGGGAAGTTATGCGACGCATTATGCGATCGCATAACGTGTATGCGGACTGCACAATGGTCGCATACCTGGGCCGTGTATTTTGAATTTTGTCCCATCTTGAGCGCCATTATGCGGCCTTTTCTGCGGTCTGCACGTCAGGAATGCGATCGCATTCCTGACCGCATTCTTGTGTCGGGCTTCTATTTTAACACCCGACCCCAGTTCATTAAAAACACCCCTCCCCTTCATTTTTAACCATTTTTCTGAGATATTAGAGAGAGGAAAGAGTGGGTTCTAGAGAGATAAAGTCCCAACTTCATCAAATTTCCTTCATCACTCAAGCTTGGAACTAATCAAGTAGAACACAAATTTCTTCACTCTATGAGGTAAGCTTCCACCCCATTAACCCTAAATTTCAACATTTTGGTTAAATGAAACATGGGTAGGATAGTTCATAAAGACGGGGTTAAGAAGCTTGCATGCATGTACCCAATCTACCATAATCTAGTTAAGGAAAATAGGTTGGGGTAATCTTTCACTAAATAATGGTTATTTAATCTAAAAAGAACACCTAGTGTTTGATAGAAAGCTCAAATGAGTTCAAGACATGTTCAGATTCCTAATTCTAAGTTTAAATGTGCCGCATTATGAATTAGATTGAAGGTGCTATAAGGCTCGGTGATTCGAGATAGAAATTAAGGAAAAATCCCGATTCGAGGTATGTCTGACTAACTTTAACCTTTGTAGAATCCTCTTGTTGGGTCCGAGCATATGTTATGTGTACCTTGTTTGAAAACATGTGAATTGATTGTTCAAATGTGTTGAGACATAAAATTCTATTCTCTAATTGTCCTTGTTGATTGCCATACTACCGTGCTATGTGAGGTTGTGAAAAGTGTTTTGATGTGCCTATCTTATTATGTGCAAAACTCGTAAATGCTTGAGGGTATCGATATGAAAGTATGTGTTAATGAATGAAAGAAGTTTAATGTGCACAAGTGTGGGAATGTATATAATGGCTAAGGAAAAACCGTGCGTGGTAAGTAATGAAAAAGGATATTGTAAAACGATGTGAATGAGTTGAACAATTATGGCAATGTCGTGTACATGAATTACTCATTGGGGAGAATTATTGTGCCTTGGATCCAAATATATGAATTGTGGACGTGAACTTGTGATACCTTGAAATGATAATTCTTGTGATGTAATTGTTTGTGGTTACTGTTATGAAATATGATTGTCAGGTGGGATCGGGCTGCGCACCGCAACACGAAGCAATAAACTTGATGAGATGTGAGGTAATAAGGGTGGACGAGGTAATAAGGGTGGTCGAGGTAATAAGGATGGAATGTGATCGTTATCACTATCGAAATGAAAAATCTGGGAAACTCTTGAATATGGTGATGTTGAAAGGGAAAAAGGAGAGATTGTGCAAATTGTTGATTTTAGCTGTTTCTTTCCACGTGCATTGATTGATTTGTTCTATTACTGTCTCTTAATTGTGTATTGTTTGATTGTACTTGGGATAAAGTTTGTTCATACATACTAGTACTATTCCACAGTACTAATATCCCTTTTGCCGGGGCGCTACATCTTTTTGTATAGATGTAGGTAGATCCATAGTAGGTTGCTCAGCTCGCCGTTAGTGGTGAGCCCCACTTCCTCTCGGGGCCATGTTTAGTTCATGCCATCTCCTTTTGGGTATATTATGTATTGTAGGGTATAGCCGGGGCTTTGTTGCCGGCAAGTATTGTATAAACTCCTAGTACTCTTAGAGGCTCCGTAGACACTATGTGTATATATATATTTTGGGCAGTGGTTGTATTTGCTCGTAATCGGGGTCCGTATTGGGAAATGTTGTATCTATTATGTATGTTTTGGGAAATCTAGTATAATAATGTAAAATGAGGAAAAGAAAATTGGATTTATTGTGGTAATCGCACATTTTTAAGCTGATCCCACTACTTCACATAAATAATGGATGATATAAACACGGGGAAGCGCATTGGGCAGGAAAGGCAAAGCAGGTTCGCTTGACTGGGGTCACTCGGTTGAGAGCCGGTCGCGTCCCTCGATTTTGGGGCGTGACAAAATTGGTATCAGAGCCTAAGGTTTTAAAAGTGTCCTAAGATGTCTCGGAGCTGTGTTTAGTAGATCTTTTCTTATCGGTGTGTTGTCGACCACATCTATAATTAGGGGTCTACATGGACATTTAGGAAAACACCCTTTCATTGTTATTCTATATCGTGCGGTGAAGTGGAAGGTGAAAATATTCTTGTCTAACTCGTACTCTGTTCCAAAATTTTTAGTGATGGCACCAAAGAAGAGAGCTCGAATCGGCCTAGAGGCAAATGCCGCCACAAGTGTGGCCGTGAATTCTGTACCCGATGGTGCGGGTGAGAGCGAATCCCCGACCTTGAATCCATCTGGCCTATCTGTTCCAGATCAGAGTGTTCCTATTCCTGCTGCAGCGGAGGGTGCTACCATCCCTCCCGCCGATTTTCCTGATTCTTCTTCGGTTCCAGCTCCAGGTCCCGGTACTTCCGATGGGGACCTCAGGGGAGCTATTCATATGTTGACCCAGTTAGTGTCCGCTCAGGCCCAAAGATCTCATGCTGCCCCTGCGTCCTCTAGTGGACAGGGAGATTCTGCCGGT
Organism: Nicotiana paniculata; assembly: GCA_005239505.1. Taxonomy (NCBI): domain Eukaryota; kingdom Viridiplantae; phylum Streptophyta; class Magnoliopsida; order Solanales; family Solanaceae; genus Nicotiana; species Nicotiana paniculata. The sequence goes on along the minus strand of ML351453.1, from coordinate 88,951 downwards.
TCCAGAGTCAACCAGTTTCTGCAGTTGGCCCCTCCAGCGTTCTCAGGTATTGATCCAGAGGCCGATCCGCAGGACTTTCTAGATGAAATGTACAAGACACTTCGGGTTATGAAGGCTACAGAGACAGAGGGGGTTGAGTTAGCATCTTACAGGTTAAGGGGAGCAGCGTATTCTTGGTTCGAGATGTGGGAGGATTCCCGTGGGGAGGGAAGTCCTCCGGCGAGATGGGATGAGTTCATTGATGCTTTCATGGATCACTTCTTGCCTGCCGAGACTATGGCAGCCCGCGCCACGGAGCTTGAGGTTCTCAAGTAGGGTAACATGAGTGTGTGGGAGTACCACATGGAGTTTGTGAGGTTGTCCAGGTACGCTCCTCAGTTGGTATTGACTATGGATGCCAGAGTTCGACGGTTTGTTCAGGGCCTCAGTCCCTTGGTTGTGAATGAAGCTGCTACAGCTGCCTTGCACTCAGACATGAAGTATGGTAAGATAGTGGGATTCGCCTAGGCCACGAAGGCTAGAAAATTGAAGTTAAGGTCAAAGAGGGAGAGTATCAGCAGGGCCTGGTGAGCGGGCCACTCGGGGAGTTCAGTTGGAGGAGGGAGACTAGTTCAGGGGAGAAGACCATCAGGGCCATCCCAGTCTTATGCTCAGTCCTCATCCAGTGCACCGCCATCAGTGCCCCGTTACCAGCAGAGCAGTCGCTCGTGACCAGGATCAGACAGTAGGAGACCCCATCAGTCTGGTCATCCAGGAGGGAGGTTGCAGCAGCAGAGGAGGGCTCCGTGCCCTAAGTGTGGGAGGTTCCATACCGAGCCTTGTTACCTGGGTATCCCGGTATGCTACGGGTGTGGAGAGGTCATATTCGGCAGGATTGTCGTGCGCCCAGTTAGGGCATGGGTAGTGGTTTTGCTCAGCTGCCCGATTCTTCAGTCGCCGCATCTTCAGTACGTCCTCCAGCTTCAGCACGACGTGGTGCAGTTATAGGTGGATCTCGTTGTAGAGATGGACCCAGTCGGTTCTATGCTTTGAGTGGTCGCCAGAGTACGGAGGCTTCTCCACCTGTGGTTACAGGTATTCTGGCTGTTCAAGCCCTTGATTGTTATGCTCTTATTGATCCGTGGTCCTCCTTGTCCTATGTTACCCCATTTATTGCTTCAAGTTTTTGGATAGAACCCGAACAACTCCATGAGCTGTTCTCTGTGTCGACTCCGGTTGATGATTCCATTACACCCGCACGAGTCTATAGGAATTGTGTTGCCACGGTGTGCGGTCGAGATACCATGACCTATCTTATCGAACTAGGGATGGTAGATTTCTATGTTATCATGGGAATGGATTGGCTTTACTCGTGCTTTGCTAAACTCGACTGCCGAACCAGAATTATGAGACTAGAGTTTCCTAATGAGTCAGTTATTGAGTGGAATGGGAATGGTGTGGTGCCAAAGGGTAGGTTTATTTCCTACCTTAAGGCCTTGAAGGTGATTAAAAAGGGTGTGTTTATCATTTGGTCCGAGTTGCGGACACCACTTCAGAAGTGTCTGCCCCTGAGTCCGTCCCAGTCGTGAATGAGTTTCTTGAAGTATTTCCGGATGAGCTTCCAGGGATTCCGTCAGATAGAGATCGATTTTGGGATTGATGTATTGCCAGATACGCAGCTAATATCTATTCCACCATACAGAATGGCGTTAGCAGAGTTGAGGGAGTTGAAGGAGCAGTTGAAAGACTTATTAGAGAAGGGGTTCATTCGGCCGAGTGTGTCACCATGGGGCGCTCCGTTCTTTTCGTCAGGAAGAAGGATGGGTCTCTTCTGATGTGCATGTATTATCGGCAGCTCAACAAAGTTACTATAAAAAACAAGTATCCATTGCCTCGGATAGATGATTTGTTCGACCAATTGTAGGGTGCGAGGTTCTTCTCCAAAATTTATTTACGGTCAGGGTATCACCAGTTGAAGATCAGAGAGCAGGATATCCCTAAGACTACCTTCAGAACTCGTTATGGCCATTTTGAATTTTTGGTAATGTCCTTTGTGCTGACCAATGCTTCAAAGGGTTTCATGGATCTTATGAATCGGGTTTTCAAACCGTTTCTTGACTCCTTCGTGATTATTTTTATTGACGATATCCTTGTCTACTCGCGAAGTCGGAAGGATCGTGCTAATCACCTCAGGGCAGTTCTACAGACTCTTCATCAGTACCAATTGTATGCCAAGTTTTCAAAATGTGAATTTTGGTTGGAGTCAGTCACATTTTTGGGTCCTGTTGTTTCCAGAGAAGGGATTAAGGTTGATCCCTAGAAAATCACAGCGGTAAAGGATTGGCCTAGACCAATGACCCCGATAGAGATTCGCAGTTTCTTGGGTCTAGCCGGGTATTATCAGAGGTTTGTGGAGGGGTTATCTACCCTTGCCTCCCCATTGACTAAATTTACGCAGAAGGCAACTAAGTTCCAATGGTACGACGCTTGTGAAAAGAGCTTTCAGGAATTGAAATCTAGATTGACTTCAGCACCGGTGTTAACTTTGCCAGAAGGCACAAAGGGATTTGTGGTTTATTGCGATTCTTCAAGGGTTGGTTTGGGATGTGTGTTGATGCAACACGGGAAGGTTATAGCCTATGATTCCAGGCAACTCAAGAATCACGAGAACAATTATCCGACCCATGATTTAGAACTCGCGGCAGTCGTATTTGAATTAAAAATTTGGTGGCATTATTTGTATGGGGTCCATGTGGACGAGTTCTCAGACCACAAGAGTCTCCAATATTTGTTCAAGCAGAAGGAGTTGAATTTAAGGCAGCGCAATGGTTAGAATTGCTTAAGGATTATGATATGAACATTCTGTACCATCCGGGAAAAGCAAACGTAGTGGCCGACGCTCTCAGTCGGAAGTCTATGGGTAGTCTGGCTCATTTGGAGGAAGATTAGAGGCCGTTGGCTTGGGAGGTTTGTCAATTGGCTAGTCTGGGGGGTCTGTCTCTCCACCTCAGACGAGGGGAAAGTCATGGTGCATAATGGGGTAGAATCATCACTTGTAGCGGAAGTCAAGGAGAAGCAGTTTATTGATCCAGCATTAGCACAGTTGAAGGAGGCAGTTTTGAATGGAAAGATTTTGGCATTTTCACTCGGGAGCGATGATGGTGTTTTGTGGTGCCAGGGAAGGTTATGTGTTCCTGATGTGGATAATCTTCGGGAGAGGGTGATGGCGGAAGCTCACAATTCCAGGTATTCCGTGCACCCAGGTTCTACGAAAATGTATCAAGATCTCTAGGAGATTTATTGGTGGAGCGGTATGAAAAGAGGTGTGGTGGACTTTGTATCTAAATGTCCGAATTGTCAGCAGGTGAATGCCGAGCATCAGAGGCCTGGTGGGTTAACTCAACTTATGGAAATTCCAATATGGAAATGGGAAATGATCAACATGGATTTAGTTGTAAGGTTACCTCGCACTCAGCGCAAATTTGACTTAATTTGGGTGATAGTGGATCAACTCACGAAATCAGCGCACTTCTTGCCAGTCAAGTCCACCGATACCGCAGAACAGTACGCTCAGTTGTATACCAAGGAAATAGTCAGGCTTCATGGTACTCCAGTTTCCGTTATCTCAGATCGAGGAGCCCAGTTCACGGCTAATTTTTGGAGGAAATTTCAGCAAGGTTTGGGTACTCAGGTAAATCTCAGCACAACTTTCCATCCGCAGACTGATGGTCAGGCAGAGCGGACTATTCAGACGCTTGAAGATATGTTACGGGCTTGTGTGTTGGACTTCAAGGGTAGTTGGGATGATCATTTACCGCTTATCGAATTTGCTTACAATAACAGCTTTCACGCTAGTATTCAGATGGCCCCATTTGAGGCATTGTACGGAAGGAGGTGTAGATCTCCGATTGGGTGGTTCGAGGTTGGTGAAAAAGAATTGTTAGGGCCAGATCTTGTGCACCAGGCATCGGAAAAAGTCAGATTCATTCGGTAGAGGATGAAAACCGCTCAGAGCCGTCAAAAATCCAATGTGGACGTTCGTCGAAGAGAATTTGAATTCCAAGTTGATGATTGGGTATTCTTGAAAGTATTTCCCATGAAGGGAGTGATGTGGTTTGGGAAGAAAGAGAATTTGAGCCCAAGGTATGTCGGGCCATATCGAATTGCTCAAAGGATAGGGCAAATGTCTTATAGGTTGGAATTACCCCCTGAATTGTCATTAGTGCACCCGGTGTTCCACGTGTCCATGTTGAAGAAAGTGGTTGGAGATCCATCAGCCATCGTGCCAGTTGAGACCATTGAGGTTAATGAAGAATTATCGTATGAAGAGGTTCCGGTTGCTATTCTTGATATACAAGTCCATAGATTGAGGAACAAAGAAATTGCTTCAGTTAAAGTATTGTGGCAAAGTCAGCACATAGAGGAAGCCACATGGGAAGCAGAAAATGAGATGAAAGAAAAATATCCCCATTTGTTTGAATAAGTCTAGTAGTGTTCGTTAGAACTGTCATCTCTAAGAAAATTATATTTTATGTTCGGTTTTGTGCAAAAGCACCCCATCTTCCCCTAATTGCCTTATTGTTGTAATTTTTCAATGTGTGCTAAAATTGAATCCGCAGTTTTATTTGGGTAGTGTGCAACCCTTGAGGTAAATGAAAGTTTTGTGGAACGTATGTGTTAGGCAAGTGATTAATAGTAGTGTAGGTTGGTAATGATTAATTGAAATGAATATAGTATGTTGAGGTGATTGGGTTGTATGGGACTCATTAAAATGACCAAGTTATGTGCAAAAATATGAATCATGTACAAATTTGTGGTATGAGACGCAAGAACTATGTGTAGTTGACAAAATGATTGAATAATTGCCAATTGTTGAGGTAAAAACGTTGTGTGTGAGTTATTGGGTGATTAAAACTGTGTAATGGTGCTTGGAAATGTGTTTCGGGGGCTCTCTGACAGGTAGGTAGGTCTAATTACAAAGGGAACTCTGGCAAATTTTTTCTGAAATATTGAAGTTAATGAAAATATGGAAGTTGCAGGTCATGCTTTCAAAACTAATTGATTTTCAGAATCCTCATTCGAGCACGAATGATTTTAAGGGGAGGAGGATGTAAAGACCCGTAACATTTTCTCGTTTTAAAATAATACTCGAATGAGTCCCCGAGTTGTTTTTATTGTGGAAATTTTTAAAACCGACCTAAATTTAGTAAAAAGTACCCTGAGACTTAAAGAATAAAATTTTCTGGAAAATAGGTGTTATGCGACGTACTATGCGATCGCATAACGTGTATGCGGACCGCATAACTGTCGCATACACGGGAAAATCACTGCCTCATTTGAGATATCCTATGCGGTCCAATATGTGATCGTATTTCAGTTCTGTGGACCGCATAGCTGTCGCATTGTTGCCTTTGGTTTAGGAGGGAATTTATGCGATGCATTATGCAATCGCATAACGTGTATGCGGACGGCAGTGTGTTTCGAACTTTGGCCCATCTTGAGGGCCATTATACGGCCGGTTCTGCGGACCGCATGTCAGGAATGCGATCGCATTCCTGGCCGCATTCTTGTGTCGGGATTCTATTTTAAAACCCGACCCCAGTTCATTAAAAACACCCCTCCCCTTCATTTTTAACCATTTTTCTGAGATATTAGAGAGAGGAAAGAGTGGGTTCTAGAGAGAGAAAGCCCCAACTTCATCAAATTGGTATTCCTTCATCACTCAAGCTTGGAACTAATCAAGTAGAACACAAATTTCTTCACACTAAGAGGTAAGCTTCCACCCCATTAACCCTAAATTTCTAGATTTTGTTAAAATGAAACATGGGTATGATAGTTCATAAAGACGGGGTTAAGAAGCTTGCATGCATGTACCCAATCTACCATAATCTAGTTAAGGAAAATAGGTTGGGATAATCTTTCACCAAAGAAGGGTTATTTAATCTAAAAAAAACACCTAGTGTTTGATAGAAAGCTCAAATGAGTTCAAGACATGTTCGTGATTCCTAATTCTAAGTTTAAATGTGCCACATTATGAATTAGATTGAAGGTGCTAGAAGGCCCGGTGATTTGAGATAGAAATTAAGGAAAAATCCCGATTCGAGGTATGTATGGATAACTTTAAGCTTTGTAGAATCCTCTTCTTGGGTCCGAGCATACGGTATGTGTAACTTGTTTGAAAACATGTGAATTGATTGTTCAAATGTGTTGAGACGTAAGATTCTATTCTCTGATTGTCCTAGTTGATTGCCATACTACTGTGCTATGTAGGTTGTGAAAAGTGTTTTGATGTGCCTATCTTATTATGTGCAAAACTCGTAAATGCTCGAGGGTATTGATATGAAAGTATGTGTTAATGAATTAAAGAAGGTTAATGTGCACAAGTTTGGGAATGTATATAATGGCTAAGGAAAAACCGTACGTGGTAAGTAATGTAAAACGGTATTGTGAAACGATGTGAATGAGTTGAACAATTATGGCAATGTCGTGTACATGAATTACTGCTTGGGGAGAATTATTGTGCCTTGGGTCCAAATATATGAATTGTGGACGTGAACTTGTGATACCTTGAAATGATAATTCTTGTGATGTAATTGTTTGTGGTTGCTGTTATGAAATATGATTGTCAGGTGGTATCGGGTTGCGTGCCGCAACACGAAGCAATAAGCTTGATGAGATTTTAGGTAATAAGGGTGGCCGAGGTAATAAGGATGGAATGTGATCATTATCACTATCGAAATGAAAAATCTGGGAAACTCTTGAATATGGTGACGTTGAAAAAGAAAAAGGAGAGATTGTGAAACTTGTTGATTTTAGATGTTTCTTTCCATATGCATTGATTGATTTGTTCTATTATTGTCTCTTAATTGTGTATTGTTTAATTGTACTTGGGATAAAGTTTGTTCATACATACTAGTACTATTCCACAGTACTAACGTCCCCTTTGTCGGGGGCGCTACATCTTTTTGTATGGATGTAGGTGCGTCCATAGCAGGTTGCTCAGCTCACCGTTAGTGGTGCTTTTCCTCATCCTTTCTCAGTTGTACGGGTGAGCCCCACTTCCCCTCGGGGCCATGTGTAGTTCATGCCATCTCCTTTTGAGTATATTATGTATTGTGAGGTATAGCCGGGGCCTTATTGCCGGCAAGTATTGTATAAACTCCTAGTACTCTTAGAGGCTCCGTAGACACTTAGTGGGTGTATATATATATTTTGGGCAGTGGTTGTATTTGCTCGTAATCGGGGTCCGTATTGGGAAATGTTGTATCTATTATGTATGTTTTGGGAAATCTAGTATAATAATGTAAAATGAGGAAAAGAAAATTGGATTTATTGTGGTAATCACACAGTTTTAAGATTATCTCACTGCTTCACATAAATAATGGATGATATAAACACGGGGAAGCGCGTTAGGTAGGAAAGGCAAAGCAGGTTCGCTTGACTAGGGTCACCCGGTTGAGTGCCGGTCGCGTCCCTCGATTTTGGGGCGTGACATAGGGAGCCTGCCGCGCAGTAGCCGGGGAAGTACCTAAGGATCCTCCTATTGATCATGATCAGGTTCCCGCCGATGGTATCTCAGCGGGACAGGATCGGGCACCAGCAATGCCTATGGTTATTCCGGGTCTTCAGGAGGCCCTATCTCAGATATTGTCAGTATGCACCGGTTTGGCTCAGGCTGCTGCCATGTATTCTTCTTCCACCACAGCTCAAGCCGGGGGAGGCAATCAGACTCTAGCTACCCGGGCACCTGAGCAGGTTGCACAGGGTATTCAGGCACCGGGAGCAGCACCAACGCAGCCAGCTGCTCCGGTTCAAGATTATGTGGTCCCTGCAATGCCTGAGGATGAGCTACGCAGGTTGGAGAGGTTCAGCAGACTTCAGCCTCCGACTTTCAGCAGTACAAAGGGCGAGGATGCCCAGGGATTTTTAGATAGGTGCCAGAGGATACTGTGCACCGCGGGTATTCTGGAGACCAGTGGGGTCTCGTTTGTTACCATTCAGTATGTGGGTGCTGCCTTTACTTGGAGGGAGTATTTTGAGAGGCGTAGACCGGTTGGTTCAACACCTCTTACTTGGCAGCAGTTCTCCACGATCTTTTTGGAGAAGTATGTTCCTCAGTCCCACAGAGAGAAGCAGCATAGGCAGTTTGAGCAGCTGCGCGAGGGAGAGTTATCAGTCACTCAATACGAGATGAGATTTTCCGAGTGTGCTAGGCATGCTTCTGAGATTATCCCTACTGATAGAGAGAGGGTGAGGATGTTCGTAGATGGTCTTTCCTATCAGCTTCGATTGTTTATGAATCGAGGGAGAGTATCGGGTGCTTCATTCGAGCAGGTTGTTGACATAGCTCGAGATATTGAGTCTATTCGCCGTCAGGAGCGGGAGGAGAGGGAGGCCAAGAGGCCTTGTGGTTCAGGCAGTTCCAGTGGTTCTCAGTCAGGCCATACTTTATTTGGTCCCTCCCAGCTCAGAGTGCAGCTCGAGCACCTCCAGTTCAGGGTTCATCTATTCAGGAGTCTTCCAGTGGCCGTGCAGGTGCTAGGGTTTTCTATCAGTCCCTGCCTCCAGCTCCAAGTAGTTGTTTTGAGTGCGGAGAGTTCGGACACGGGTGGAGGCAGTGTCCCCGCTGTTCCGGTGGATCTTCTCAGTAGAGGGTCCAGCCCTCGACTTCAGCTCCACTCACTTCACCACCTGCCCAGGCAGCCAGGGGTGGTGGTCAGTCAGCCAGAGGCCTCCCTAGAGGGAGAGGGAGAGCAGGGGAAGGTCAGGATCATATGTATGCATTCCCAGCTAGGCCGGATGCTATGGCCTCAGATGCCGTGATTTCAGGTATTGTTTCAGTCTGTTGCTATGATGCCTTGGCTTTATTTCACCCTGGTTCCACATATTCCTATGTTTCTTCATATTTTGCCGGTTTATGAATGTGCCCTGTGAGTCTCTGGTCACCTCTATTCATGTGTCGACTTCGGTGGGCGATACTGTTGTTGTGGACCGCGTGTATCGGTCATGCATGATATCTATTGGGGGTTTAGAGACTCGAGTGGACCTACTGTTACTCTATATGGTCGATTTTGACGTGATATTGGGCATGGATTGGTTATCTCCGTGCCATGCTATTCTTGATTGTCACGCTAAAACCGTGACCTTAGCTATGCTAGGGTGTCCGAGGGTTAAGTGGAGAGGTTCTTCCGGGTATATGCCTAGCAGGGTGATTTCTTACCCGAAGGCTCGACGCATGGTTAAAAAGTGGTGTTTATCTTATGTGTCCTTTGTGAGGGATGTCAGTGGTGAGACTCCCTCTATTGATTTAGTTCCTGTGGTCCGTGATTTTTCGGATATGTTTCCTGCAGACCTGCCAGGCATGCCACCTGACAGGGATAGTGATTTTGGTATTGACCTGGTGCCAGGCACTCAGTCTATTTCTATTCCACTATATCGTATGGCGCCAGCGGAGCTAAAGGAATTGAAGGAGCAACTTCAGGAGCTCCTGGATAAGGGGTTCATTCGGCCCAGTGTGTCACCTTAGGGTGCACCAGTGTTGTTCGTTAAGAAGAAGGAAGGGTCCATGCGTATGTGTATTGATTATCGGCAGCTGAATAGGGTTACGGTGAAGAACCGGTATCCCTTGCACCGCATTGATGATTTATTTGACCAGCTTCAGGGAGCCAAAGTATTTTCCAAGATTGATTTGAGATCTGGGTACCATCAGTTGAGGATTCGGGATTCTGATATCCCGAAGACTGCTTTCAGGACCAGGTATGGTCATTATGAGTTCTTGGTTATGTCATTTGGACTGACCAATGCCTCAGCTGCGTTCATGCAATTGATGAACAGCGTGTTTCAGCCTTATCTTGATTCTTCATCATTGTGTTCATTGATGACATCCTGGTTTATTCTCGTAGCCAGGAAGAGCATGCTCAACATTTGAGAGTTGTGTTACAGAGATTGAGGGAGGCGAATCTTTATGCGAAATTCTCCAAGTGTGAGTTTTGGCTGGGATCGGTAGCTTTCTTGGGGCACGTGGTGTCCAGTGAGGGGATTCAGGTTGATTCAAAGAAGATAGAGGTGGTGCAAGAGTTGGCCCAGACCGTCCTCAGCTACAGAGATTAGGTGTTTCCTTGGTTTGGCGAGATATTACTGTCGCTTTGTGGAGGGATTCTCTTCGATAACTTCGCCTTTGACCAAATTGACCCAGAAGGGTGCTCTATTCAGATGGTCTGATGAGTGTGAGGAGAGCTTTCAAAAGCTCAAATCAGCATTGACTACATCTCTAGTACTAGTTTTGCCTGCTGGTTCGGGTTCTTACACAGTTTATTGTGATGCTTTCAGAGTTGGCTTGGGAGCGATATTGATGCAGGATGGTAGGGAGATTGCCTACGCGTCCAGACACTTGAAGGTGCACGATAAGAATTATCCAGTGCACGATCTTGAGTTAGCTGCCGTTGTTCATGCCTTGAATATTTGGCGGCATTATCTGTATGGAGTGCAGTGTGAGATTTTCACTAATCATCGCAATTTCCAGTATCTTCTGAGGTAGAAGGACTTGAATCTGCGTCAGAGGAGATGGTTAGAGCTCCTCAAGTATTATGACCTCACTATCTTATATAATCCGGGGAAGCCAATGTAGTGGCCGATGCCTTGAGTTGCAGAGCAGAGAGTTTGGGGAGTTTAGCTTACCTTCCAGTAGCAGAGCGGCCATTATCTCTTGATGTTCAGGACTTAGCAGGTCATTTGGTGATATTGGATCTATCAAAACCCCCGCGGGTGTTGGCTTGTGTAGCCTCCAGGTCTTCTCTTTACGATCAGATTAGAGCACGCCAGTATGATGATCCACATTTTCTTGTTCTTCAGGATAGGGTACATCGCGGTGATGATAGAGATGTGGTTATTGGTGATGATGGGGTCATGAGGATGCAGGGCCGGATTTGCGTGCCCAATATAGATGGACTTCGAGATTTGGTTCTAGCAGAGGCTCATAGTTCGCGGTATTCCATCCAACCGGGTGCCGCAAAGATGTATAAGGATTTGAGGAAGCATTATTTGTGGAATAAAGAAGGATGTTGTGGATTTTGTGGCTCGGTGTCTCAACTGTCAGCAGGTCAAGTATGAGCACCAGAGACCGGGTGGATTGCTTCAGAGGTTTGATATTCAAGAGTGGAAGTGGGGGCGGATCGCCAGGGACTTCGTAGTTGGACTCCCACGGACTTCGAGGAGGTTTGATGCTATATGGGTTATTGTGGATCAGCTGACCAAGTCCACGCACTTCATTCCTGTTGGTACTACGTATTTATCGGAGAGGTTAGCTAAGATTTATATCAGGGAGATTGTCCGTTTGCATGGGGTTCCAGTTTCTGTCATTTCTGACAGAGGCACTCAGTTCACGTCCCAGTTTTGGAGAGCCGTGCAGAGAAAGTTGGGAACTCAGGTTGAGTTGAGCACAACGTTTCATCCTCAGACCGACGGGTAGTCAGAGCGTACCATTCAGTCTTTGGAGGACATGCTGCGTGCTTGTGTGATTGACGTTGGTGGTTCATGGGATCAGTTTCTACCACTAGCGGAGTTTGCATATAATAACTCTATCAGTCGAGTATTCAGATGGCTCCGTATGAGGCCTTATATGGTAGGAGGTATAGATCTCCGGTTGGTTGGTTTGAGCCGGGCGAGGCTAGGCTATTGGGCACAGAGTTGATTCAGGAGCTGCTTCGCACGGCGCAGTCTAGGAAGAAGACTTATGCGGATCGGAAGGTCCGAGATGTGCCTTTCATGGTTGGGGATAAGGTGTTGCTGAAGGTATCACCCATGAAGGGTGTTATGAGATTCGGGAAGAGAGGAAAGCTGAATCCCAGGTTTATTGGACCATTTGAGGTACTTTAGAGGGTTGGGGAGGTGGCCTATAGGCTTGCTATGTCTCCTAGTTTATCGAGTATTCATCTAGTATTCCATGTTTCGATGCTCCGGAAATATGTTGGTGACCCTTCCCATGTTTTGGACTTCAGCACGGTTCAGCTCGAGGGTGATATGTCATATGAGGTAGAGCCAGTGGCTATTTTGGGTCGTCAGGTAAGGAAGCTGAGGTCTAAGGATATAACTTCAGTGAAGGTTCAGTGGAGAGGGAAGCCGGTGGAGGATGCCATCTGGGAGACCGAGCGGCAGATGCGGGACAGATATCCTCACTTATTCGAGGCTCCAGGTATGTTTCTAGACCCCTTCGAGGATGAACGTTTGCTTAAGAGGGGGAGGATGTAACGACCCGACCGGTCATTCCGTGAGATTTACCCCATTTCCCCTATTTCTGCATTTTTTATGTATCGCTATCTTGTTTTTGATGTGTTGGGTCAGTTGGTTTGGGTTCGAAGTAGTTATGGTGAGAGTTTTGGCATTTAGCCTTTTAAAGTAGCTTAATAGTTGAGAAGGTCAACTGAGAGTTGACTTATTGGTAAATGAACTTGAAATGCGGATTTTGTGGCTCGAATAGCTTCATTAGGTGATTTGGAACTTGGGAGTGTGTTCGGAATATTTTTGTGATGTTCGGAGCAGAATTAGGCTTGAATTGGCGAAAGTTAGTTTTTAGCAATTTTCGGTCCGTAGTGGAAAATAGAATATCGAGGTCGGAATTCCATTCCAGAAGTTGGAACGGTTTTGTTATGTCACTTTGGATATGTCTGCAAAATTTCAGGTTAATCGGAGGTGTTGTGGTTGGTTTTGGCGTTGTTGGCGAATGTTAGGAGTTTCAAAGCTCTTAGGCTTGAATTTGATGAAAATTTGGTGTTTTCGTGTTGTTTTTGGTGTTTCGAGGGCTCGACTAAGTTAGAATAATGCTACGGGATGTGTTGGTATGTTTGGTTGGGGCCCCAAGGGGCTCGGGATTAATTTCAGATGGTTGACGGGAAGTTGGAGTGATTGTTGGAAATCTGCTGTGCTGGTTTGCTGGTGTTTTTGCACCTGCGGAAGGGGAGTCACAGGTGCGGTTGCGCAGGAGCGGAGAGAAAGGTCGCAATGCGGTTTTGCCTGTGTAGGGAATGGTCCGCCCGAGGGGCTGATTATGAAACATGTTTTTGCCCGAGGGGCTACTTATGATTTTACTACATTCATTTGCATACCTAATCCTTGTTTTAAAGTTGTTAAAAATGTGCATTCTTTTAAGGACTTTTGTGAAGTTGATTTCTAAGGCATGACGATTTCGTATATCTATGTATACTATTGGAAAGTAAGGCTGTGTATATTGTGACTTGATGACATTGATTTTTATGTGATTCCTTGCTACTTAGACTTGATTTATTTCCATTACTACTGAGTTGGCGTACTCACATTACTCCCTGCACCTCTGTGTGCAGATTCAGGAGCAGATATCGAGCGTTAGCTTTTATACATATATCGCAGCGGAGCCGGATCGTGGGGATATAGAGGTAGTTGTTCAGTGTTCGCAGCATCTCTGCTTTCCCTTCCTGTTGTATTTGGCTTTGATTCGGAGTTTTGTATCATAATACTTTATTTTGGCTTATTTCACTAGATATTCATGACATGTTGGCTTCGGGTTTTAGGGATGGCAGTACTACATATAAAATTTGCCTATTATATTACGAACTTTCTGTATATTGTTATGAATTGCTCGAAACTTAAATGGGATTCTCAAAAGGAAATATGAACACGCGGTAGTCGGCTAGCCTAGTTCCACGATAGGCGCCATCACATCCGGTTAGGATTTAGGGTCGTGACATTAGGGTCCCACCGAATCAAACTCGGTGAGTGGAGGATGACGATGAGTTGATGATGGAAGGAAAATCGAGTGACAAAATCCCAAAGATAGAGGGGAATTAGTGATAGCTTTTACCTGGGGGGGATCGACCGTTAAAGGAGAAACTCATCGGATAAAACCGAGAAACCAAGAGGTCATTGCATTTGACCTCTGGTCCTCGAATAATCATAATGAAATGCTCGTGCATGCTCTGATTTGGTTGCAACATAAGGAAATCTGAAGTCTCGAAGTTTCATCTTTGGCTCTAGTTTTCAAACTAAGGCTTTTGAATTCGTAAGATGAAACGGGGAGGAACCAACGAGATTCGCGGGAATAGTATACAAATGAGAGAGACCTTACATGGATTTGTGCAAGATTTTGGTTGATTCAAGTCTGTGAGAGTTGAGAGAAATGAGAGAGGAAAGGGAAAGGGGGCGGCGGGTCAATATGAGAAATGATTAGGGTTTTTGGGGAGATTTGATTTGTCTCTGAAGGTTAAAAACGAGTGTAATTTGGAGGCAATTGGATCTTTGGATTTGGACGGTTGAGATTAAATATTATGGGTTTTAAAATTAAAAGGAAAAAATGAAATAAACATGGGTTGTTGATCTGAAGGATGGATGGCCTAGATTGATTGTATTTCCTTTGTGATAGGTGTGAAGAGGTGACATGTCACGAGCTTATTTGAAACGACCCAAAATCCCCTATAGGTCGTGATGGCGCCTAATGCCATCATCAGGCAAGCCAATGGTGATTGATCAATTTAATTACTCATTTTATTACTTTTGAACTCATAAATTTTAAGACGGAAGGAAATTTACCCTTTTAAATCCACGAGAATGTACAAAATTTATAGTTTATAAGAGAAATGAAAGGCGATGATAATCTAGAGAACCGTAAGCATCAACCAGTATATCTCAAAACCCGGTGCCACAAGTGCATGGGCATTTACTATGGAGTACAATAATAATACAACATCTGTCTAGAATGTAAATGAGACAGGATAAAATAAATAGTATGACAGAGACTCTGTGGACTGCAATGCGTAGCCTGGAATGCAGCTCACATAAAGTCTCCTCAACAGCTGCGCCTACGCGCCAAGATGATCACCAAATGAACGTATCATATCCTGCACATTTAGTGCAGAAGTGCAACATGAGTACGTAAATCAACGCCGTACCCTGTAAGTATCTAGCCTAACCCCGGAGAAGTAGTGATGAGGGGTCGACATCGATACTTACTAGTGGTCCAATAAATCAATATAGTAAATCATAAACAGATAAGAAGTACAATAGTAGTAGTGAGGTAAATTTGTAACAAAAACAATCTTCCAAAATTTCTTTTAACGATATCAATTTCTCAATCACGTATTCTATCTCAACAGCTCAGAAATATCAAGTTCCAATATCAAACTGATAAGGAACTACCATATAAAGTGTCGCGGATCAGTGGAAGGATAATCTCGTGAACATTTTGACTACTAGCGATATAGCGCACAATTATGCCGAGGTCGTACGGCCGGATCCCAGAAGGAATATGATATTTCCGAGGCGAACGGGTCGATCCCATCATAACGTGTACACTATCGAGGGTTGAGCGACACAAACCATAGATGCATCTCTTAGAGTTTGGTATATGATCCTGCCGATGTGTTCGGCCCACTCCACAAGAAAGGGAAGGAATTTTCGAATTACGAGGCACGTGCTTGCGATACAGTATATGAACACAAGGTGAGTATAACCTTTACTGATTCTCAAATAACTTGCCAACAACTCAAGGTGATAAGGCTCGGCCAAATATATATGTAATTTCTCAATCAAGTTCAATTATAATGTCAATTAATTAAGCCAGCAGAATGAGTTCAAATATTTCAAATATTACATGGTAAAGTCCTAAGTCTATCCGGACAAAAACATGCTTTAGCCACGTACAGACTCTCATCACCTCGTTCATACGTAGCACCCACAACTAGTAGCACATAACAATTACAACACCTAGGGGGTAGTTTCCTCCTCACAAGGTTAGACATGAGACTTACCTCGGTCTGAAGTTCTATAACTGGCTCCAACGCCTTTCTAATACTTCAACTCCAAGCCAAACAATCCAAAACTAGTCAAACAATGTGTAATTCAATTAAAATATACTCCAATGCTTATAATTAGTCAATTTATAATTATTTTCAACTCCGCTCGAAAAGTCAATAAAGTCAACCCCAGGGCTCACTCCGTTGATTCCGAATATTCTTGAAGATAAACTTTACCAATAATATTACGAACTCAAACAAATGATTTATTCCGAAATTCCATGTCAAGTTTCGAGGTAAAAATCCAAAAATACCAAATTTTAGGTTTTCTTCTAAATCCCACAAATTTCAATGTTAAATCATTATAGAATCTGTGTAATTAATAATACGTGGGAATTATTTACCTTGAAATAGGTAATGAAAAATCTCCCCTTAAAGCTCTCCAAAAATTGCCCAAACGAAGAGATAAATGATTGAAATGAGAAAATCCCGACTTAAAACAATCTGCCTAGGCCCCATCCTTCATCGTGTTCGCACGACCAAGGTCACATTTGCGAAGGCCTGACCATGCACAACATTACTTTCACGTTCAATCTCACGCGTTCGCGATGGAAAATTTCCCCCAGCTAGAATTCCTCTTTCGCGTTCGCGGTTGTCCTTCCGCGTTCGCGTAGGGTAAGGGCCCCCTGACCCCCAGCCCTCCTTCGCGTTTGCGAAGCACAAAAAGGCAGCCACCGCTTTTCCTCCTTCGCGTGCGCGTGAATTCCTTCGCGTTCGCAAAGAACAAAATCAGAACCAGCAACAACAACAACAAAAAAGGGAGAAATGACCCAAAAGCATCCCGAAACACAACTGAGGCCCCCAGGACCCCGTCCAATCACTCCAACAAGTCCCAAAATATCACACAAACCTGCCCGAGGCCTCAAATCACACCAAGCAATATCAAAACTATGAATCTACGATTGAAACCTTTCTTTAAACCCTTAAACCTTTAAACTTCGACGAACGCATCCAATTCATGCCTAAACATTTCGGAATGACGCAAAATATTATGCACAAGTCATAAATCACGATACGAACCTATTCCAAGGCTTGGAACCCCAAAATAAACATCAATAACACCAAAGTCCACCTCAAACCAAACTTAAGAAATTCTAAAACCTTCAAAATGCAATTTTCCACAATAAGCGCCGAAATATTCCCGGGCGACCCGATACTCAACCCGAACATACGCCCAAGTCCGAAATCTTCATATGAACATATAAAACCTTCAAATCCCGATTCCGATGTGGTTCAATCAAAAGTCAAACTTTAGTCCATTCTTCCAACTTAAAGCTTCTGAAACTTGAATTTTCCTTCAAAATCAACACCGAACTTATCAAAATCCAATTTCGACCACATGTACAAGTCGTTATACATGAAGTGAAGCTAATCAAGACCTCAAACCGTCGAACGACGCGATAGATCTCAAAACAATTGGTCGGCTCATTACATCATTGGTCCTGGATCGCCAACGTTGAAATGGATGAGTGATTGTACTAGGTTAGATTTTTATTAGTCTTGGGTATTGGTCTAGTTTAATTTAAGGAATACCCATTCTGTATTTAATTATACAATTGCAAACATAGCCATTTCAGTCTTTAACCATTTAAAAAATAATTTAAATGAACTTAAATAATTCCAGTAAAATGTAATAAGGATTATAATGATCAAATACACTAATCATTACTGTAATTAGTTAATTAGTTACTAAATATATTATTTTTCTATTTACTACACTAATTTTGATTTTTATTAAATAATGGGTTGTGTTGCCGAAATTGAGAAATAACCTTGTTAAATTAATTATAAACCTATGTGATGAATATGAAAATTATTTTAATAATTCAAAAAGAGTAAAATAGTTAAGATAAAATGTTGGTAATTATATAATTACTAAATTACTAATTAACACTAGTAATTACTTAAAATAAAAATCCACTAGGCATTGTGCCTAGGGCTGATTTTCATATATATATATATATATATATATATATATATATATATATATAGAGAGAGAGAGAGAGAGAGAGAGAGAGATAAAACTAAAGTACCAAAAGGAGGGGGCATAAAACTTACCTCCAGATAAATGGATGGTACTAGATGACTACTAAATCTATAGCCATTTGATACCTTACAAGTAAGTGAAGTTAGACCTAAATGAGGGTACTATTTTTCTAACCAATATTGGTAGCCTAATGATATACAAAAACCAAATAAAGTTAGGTCAACTATGAGACCATAATTGGGGAGCTTCTCCCATATACATTTGCTCCTGTGATACAAATGGACACTAATTCTCCCTATGTGAAAAGGCAAAAACTATCATAGGAGATATATTGAAGAATACATCAGAGTTATCTTCATATTGGCTTGAAAATGGGTGGCAGACATTGTGAAGGTAGCCCAAATAGATGCCAAAAGCTGTGCATAAAATTGTCCAATCAACAAAAAAAATTCAAAAAACCTGTTGCTTCTGGATTGTAGTCGTATGTCATCTATTACACTGCCGAATGGAAAGGAATGCAATGGACTAAAGTATTTGTTGACAGAAGAGGGTGGGAAGCAGGAGCTACATGAGCTACAGGAAGCTAATATGCCATTATGGTGCCCTAAATCTAAAAAGGATTGAGTCTGGGTTTCCCATGTATATTGATATTTATTCAACAGATTGAGCACCACACCTTGAATACATACCAATATACTGAGATGGAACCTTGTACCTGCAAAAAAGAACAATCTGGTTAGTGAAAACCTATTGGGCACACACAGTGCTTGTCTGCTGTTGAGGCTGTTATTGCTGCAACATTTGGTGTTGTTGTTGCTGCTACTGGTTTCTTTGTTGTTGTAGCTCATTCGATCTTGGAAAATTAAGTTTGCTCCACGTGATGATCCAAAGGGTCATCTTATGATTTAAGACTACATCTAGGCTCGTTATCCTTAAAAACATTATTTTTAGTCACCTCGATTTGCATGCACAGTCCGGGCATGCATCCGGAAAGCCTTTATGTGAAAATATATGAAATAATAATTTTCGAGAGTTGAAATTTGATTTTTTGGTTGACTTTGGTCAATATTTTGAGTAAACAGACTTGAACCCGTGTTCCGACGGTCCCGGGAGGTTCATAATAAAATATGGGACCTGGGCGTATGTTCGAAATCGAATTTCGAGTTCCCTAGCTCGAGAATTGAATTTTTGATGAAAATTGTTAGACTGAAATTTAAAGGAATTAAAGAAATTGATTAGTGTTTGAACTCATTGGTATCGGGCCCGTATTTTGGTTCCGAAGACCGGTACATGTTTATTATGTGCAATTTGGTGGAAATCAGAGTTGATTTGACGTGATTCAGACGTCCGGTTGAAAAGATAGTAAATTTGAAGTGTTCTTGAGAAATTCATGAGTTTTGATGCTAAATCCATAGTTTTAGGTGTTATTTAAGCGATTTGATTGCACGAGAAAGTCCGTAGGATATTTTTAGACTTGTGTGCATGTTTGGTTTGGAGCCCCGAGGGCTCGGGTGAGTTACGGGTAGGCTTCAGGATGTTTTAAACTTAGAAAAATCTGGTGTGTTTCTATTTCTGGTGCACAGATGAGTTGTGCTTCGCAATCGTGAAGCCTCTCCCGCGATCGCAAAGTGTAACTGGGCTGGGGGTCGATTTCTTCTATGTGAATGCGAATCACCATCCCCGAACGTGGAGCATGAAGGGTTAGCTCTTTGCAAACGCGTCTAGCCTCACGTGACGGCGTATTGTTTTGGAAGCTGGGATAGGAACCATCGAATTGATCTTCGCGAACGCGACTACTAGGCCGCGAACGTGATGGTGAGGTGGGAAAAGAATCGTGAACGCGAATAGCACATCGCAAATGCGTAGGCCCTTGGGCCGCAAAGCACCGCAAACGCGACAGGCCCTTCGCGAACGCGAAGAAGGCCTGTCCAGTGATTAAAACAGAACCTAAAAACGAGATTAGGCCATTCTTTCATATTTTCAAAACCAAGAAGGCTTAGAGGCAATTTTCAAGAGACAAGTTCTTCCCCAAAGTATTGGTAAATGAATCTTAACAACTTTCTTCCAATTACCCATTATTTTTCATCAATTTACAACTAAACATCTAGAGTTTTCAAGGTAGAAATTGGGGGTTTGGGTAGAATTAAGGAAATTTGTATAAGTGGAATTTAGACCTCGAATAGAGATCAGATTTGGAAAGTAATTACATATTCAGGCTCGGGGGTGAACAGTAAAACGGGTTTTGGTCCGAACCTCGAGTTTGGACCCACCGGGCCCAGGGTCGATTTTAACTTTTTTTTTTAGAAAAGTTAGGAAAACCATGATTATGCATTAAATTTAATTCCTTAGCAATAATTAATATATTGAACTAATTATGATTAGATACGAGTGGGTTGGAGGTGAACTCTAAAGGAAAAGATGTACTTGAGCAGTGAGTGGCCTGTGAAATTGAGGTAAGTGTTGTGTCTTACCTTAGCTTGAGGGAATAGGTATTGTGTGACTACTTGCTACTTGTTTTGTTGTTGAATACGATGTATAGGTGAGGTGACGAGTACCTATACGTGGTGGTCGAGTCATAATATGCGAGTGGAAGTTCATTCTTGTTATTCTTATAGTCTTAAAGCATATTATCCATGTTTATTGTTGCCATTGAAATGTTGGAAGAATTGTATCCGGTTCCACCGAGATGGATAACATTGTGAATATTGATTTGAGGTTGAGGTATTAAATTGTGAAAGTAATTATGAGGAAATGCTGATTTCTTATGAAATTTCTCTTTATCTATTGTTAATGATTTATTTATATTGTGAGGAAGAGTGTAAATCACGAAGGGTGATGCCGTGCATGATTTATTTATATTGTGAGGAAGATTGTAAAGCACGAAGGGTGATGTCGTGCCTGATTTATTTATATTGTGAGGAAGAGTGTAAAGCATGAATGATGATGTCGTGCATGATTTATTTATATTGTGAGGAAGAGTGTAAAGCACGAAGGGTGATGTCGTGCATGATTTATTTATATTTTGAGTTTGAGTGTAAAGGCACGAAGGTTGATGCCGTGCATTCTTATTTATAATCTGGTGATAATGAGAGTAAAAGCACGATGGGTGATGCCGTGCATTCTTATTTGTTATTTGGTGAGGCTGAGAGTGAAAGAACGAAGGCTGATGCCGTGCAGATTTCCTTCCTATTTTATTTGCTTAATTTGGTTGTTTGTTAATCACTGTTTATTTCTGCCCTTTTGTTTTCTCACTCCTTATGTTAAAATTCCCCAGTTCATGTTCCCTCCCCATTATTTGTTGTTTTAATTATTTATTTGCTATCATTTCTACTAACATGATTATATATGTCCAGGTTTTTATGTGGTGTCATGTCCTAGCCTCGTCACTACTTCGCCGAGGTTAGGCTCGACACTTACCAATACATGGGGTCAGTAGTACTGATACTGCACTCTGCACTTCCTGTGCAGATCCAGGTTTAGGTCCGAGCTGAGTTCGAGTTAGAGCTGACACTCCAACACGGAGACACGAGGTATATCTGCTGACGTCTACAGATTCCTGGAGTCTCTTCCTTATTATTCAGTTGCTATTTTATTTAGTTCAAAAGAAGTCATATGTTTTCTTTCAACCAAATACTTGTAGAAATTCTTAGTAGTTCGTGAATTATGACTCCAAACCCTGCTTAGCTAGAGATTAGTATTAGTTTCATGTTATCGTTTTACTATATCATATATCATTTTTGTATTATATGTTGGATTATAGAAACACTTCGTATATGTTTTAATTGTTTTAAATGTCGTAACCCCCTAATATTGGCTTGCCTATCAAGAATAGAATTAGGCACCATCACGGTCCTAACGGCAGGAATTCGGGTCATGACAAGTTGGTATAAGAGCACTAGGTTGCCTACGTCTCACAATTCACGGACAAGCTTAATATAGTCTGAGGGATCAGTACAGAGACGTCTGCATTTAACTCTCAGAGGATATAAAGTTAGGAACACGTTCACTTTTATTCAACTATGTCGTGCGATTCTTGTTATTCCAATACTGATTAAACTCTTCTATTCTTATTCTCTCGCAGATGGCGAGAACACATGCCTCTTCTTCTTCTGACCAACAACCAAATCCACCAGCAGCAGCAGCTCCTACAAGAGGTAGAGAGAGAGGCCATGCTAGAGGCCGGGGCAGCCCAATGTTCAAGCAGCAGCTCCAGCTGCGAAGCCTCAGACAGAGCTTGATGAAGGGGCTTCAGGTCAAACCGTTCCGGCGGGACCAACTTAGGTCCTAGAGGGGTTTATCGCTACCCCGGTGCTTCAGGATTCCTTGGTCCGACTAGTGGTCCTTATGGAGAGTGTAGCCCATACTGGTGCACTCACTGGGGCAAAGACTGTATCTTAGGCTGGAGAAGGAGTCCAGAGTCCTGCTACCCACACTCCGGATAAGAACACTTCTCAGCTTTAGACCTCAGCAGCCCATCCGGTTGGGGTAGTTCAGCCAGTTGCTGTAGCACCGCTCGTTGATGGGGAAACTATGTCTTCCGATGCTTTGTGGAGATTGGACAGGTTTATCAAGTTCTTCCCTGTTCATTTTAGCGGTGCCACTTTAGAGGATCCCTAGGAGTACCTTGATAGCTGTCACGAGGTTCTTCGGAACATGGGTATTTTGGAGACCAATAGGGTCAACTTTGCTACTTTCTAGATGACTGGTTTTGCCAGGAAATGGTGGAGGGATTATCTATTGACTAGACCATCTGGGTCATCTGCTCTTACTTGGGATCAGTTTTCACACCTCTTCTTCGAGAAGTTTCTACCTATTACTACTAGAGAGGAGCATCGCCGTCAGTTTGAGCATCTCCAGCAGGGCAGCATGACTGTTACGCAGCATGAGACCCATTTTGTGGATTTGACTCATCATGCAACTCTTTTGCTACCTACAGAGAGGGAGAGGGTTAGGAGATTTATTGAGGGTATTGCCTAGCCTATCCAATTATAGATGGCTCAGGAGATAGGGAGCGATATATCTTTCTAGGATACGACCAATGTGGCCCGGCGAGTTGAGGTAGTTCTTGGATTAGGAGGTCATGGGTCAGACAAGAGACTTCGCCATTTCGGTGGATTCAGTGGTGCCTCATCTAGAGGCGGGGTTACTTTTAGTAGAGGCTATTCTTCCAGGACATTCCGTTCAAAACTTCAGACATCCCATGGTGCCCCCGGTGGTTGTGGCTCTCACTTGCCTTATTCTGATCAGCCAGCTCCTATCAGTGCACCTCCTCTTTAGAGTTTTCAGGGTGGTTACACAGGCCGAAGGGGTCAGTTTTCCGGCCATCAGTCTCAACAGCCAAAGTCTTGTTATACTTGTGGTGAGCCGAGGCACATTGCTGGATATTTTCCTCACGCGTCGGGTAGTTCTCAGTATCAAGGTTCTCATGCTATAGTTCCGGCACCAGTTTCCGCACCGCCTGCCCAGTCAGCCAAGGATAGGGGTAAGGTAGCCAGAGGTAGGGGCCAGATTATTAGAGGTAGAGGCCAGCCCGCTAGAGGTGGAGATTCGCCTGTTAGAGGTCGTCCCACAGACATGGTTCAGGGTGTTGGGGCCCAACCCCGATGGTATGCATTTTCGGCCAGACCTAAGGCAGAGTTCTCTGATGCTGTCATCACATGTACCATTTCATTTTTCAGTAGAGATACTTCAGTTCTGTTTGATCCGGGTTCTACTTAATATTATGTGTCATCTTATTTTGTTTCGTGTTTGGTTGTGCCTCGCGATTCCTTCAGCGTCCATGTTCATGTGTCTACGCCCATGGGGGATGCTATTATTGTATATTGTGTCTATCGCTCGTGTGTGGTCGTTATTGAGGGTCTTGAATGTAAAGACCCATGACATTTTCTCGTTTTAAAATAATGCCCGAATGAGTCCCTGAGCTATTTTAATTTGAAATTTTTTAAAACGGACCTAAATTGAGTACAAAAATAAATACCTCGAGACTTGAAAAATAACTTTCTAGAAAATAGGTGTTATGCGACGCACTATGCAGTCACATAATGTGTATGTGGACCGCATAATGGTCGCATACACGGGCAGATCACTGCCCTATTTGAGGTCAACTATGCGGTCCAATATGCGATCGCATCTCAGTCTTGCGGACCGCATAGCTGCCGTATTGTTGCCTTTGGTTTTGGGAGGGAAGTTATGCGACGCATTATGCGATCGCATAACGTGTATGCGCACCGCTCAATGGTCGCATACCTGGGCAGTGTGTTTTGATTTTTGGCCCATCTTGAGGGCCATTATGCGGCAGGTTCTGCGGACCGCATGTCAGGAATGTGATCGCATTCCTGACCGCATTCTTGTGTCGGGCTTCTATTTTTCTAATTATAACACCCGACCCCAAGTCATTAAAAACACCCCTCCCCTTTATTTTAACCATTTTTCTAAGATACTAGAGAGAGGAAATAGTGGGTTCTAGAGAGAGAAAGTCCCAACTTCATCAAATTGGTCTTCCTTCATCACTCAAGCTTGGAACTAATCAAGTAGAACACAAATTTCTTCACTCTAAGAGGTAAGCTTCCACCCCATTAACCCTAAATTTCCAGATTTTGTTAAAATGAAACATGGGTAGGATAGTTCATAAAGACGGGGTTAAGAACCTTGCATGCATGTACCCAACCTACTATAATCTAGTTAAGGAAAATAGGTTGGGGTAATCTTTCAGTAAAGAAGGGTCATTTAATCTAAAAAGAACACCTAGTGTTTGATAGAAAGCTCAAATGAGTTCAAGACATGTTCATGATTCCTAATTCTAAGCTTAAATGTGCCTCATTATGAATTAGATTGAAGGTGGTAGAAGGCCCGGTGATTTGAGATAGAAATTAAGGAAAAGTCCCAATTCAAGGTATGTATGGCTAACTTTAACCATCGTAGAATCCTCTTGTTGGGTTCGGGTCTTTGGTATGTGCACCTTTTTTGGAAATATGTGAATTGGTTGTTCAGACGTGTTAAGGCGTGAGATTCTATTCTCTGATTTTCCTGGTTGATTTTCATGCTACTGTGTAGTATGAAGTTGTGAAAGGTGTTTGATGTGTAATGAATGAAAGATTGATAATGTGTTCAAATGAGATGTGAGGTAATAAGGGTGGCCAGGTTAATAAGGATGGAATGTGATCATTATCACTATCGAAATGAAAAATCTGGGAAACTCTTGAATATGGTGATGTTGAAAGGGAAAAAGGAGAGATTGTGCAACTTGTTGATTTCAGCTGTTTCTTTCCACGTGCATTGATTGATTTGTTCTATTACTTTCTCTTAATTGTGTATTGTTTGATTGTACTTGGGATAAAGTTTTTTCATACATACTAGTACTATTCCACAGTACTAAAGTCCCTTTTGCTGGGGGCGCTACATATTTTATATGGATGTAGGTGGGTCCATAGCAGGTTGCTCAGCTCGCCGTTATTGGTGCTTTCTCCTCATCCTTTCTCACTTGTACTGGTGAGCCCTACTTCCTCTCGGGGCCATGTGTAGTTCATGCCATCTCCTTTTGAGTATATTATGTATTGTAAGCTATAGACGGGGCCTTGTTGTCGGCAAGTATTGTATAAACTCCTAGTACTCTTAGAGGCTCCGTAGATACTATGTGGGGTGTATATAGATATATTTTGGGCAGTGGTTGTTTCGCTCGTAATCGGGGTCCGTATTGGGAAATATTGTAACTATTATGTATGTTTTGGGAAATCTAGAAAAATAATGTAAAATGAGGAAAAGAAAATTGGATTTATTGTGGTAATCGCACAGTTTTGAGCTTATCCCACTGCTTCACATAAATAATGGATGATATAAATACGGGGAAGTGCGTTGGGTAGGAAAGGAAAAGTAGGTTCGCTTGACTGGGGTCACCCGGTTGAGTGCCGGTCGCGTCCCTCGATTTTGGGGCGTGACATTGAAACCATTGTGGACCTTTTTCTCCTTGATATGGATGATTTTGATGTCATATTGGGTATGGATTGGCTGTCACCTTATTATGCCATCTTGGACTGTCACGCCAAGACACTGACATTAGCCTTGCAAGGGTTACCTCGATTAGAGTGGAGAGGGACTCCTGCTCATTCCTCCAGTAGGGTTATTTCTTATACGAAGACTCGTTGCATGGTCGAGAATGGGTGTTTGGCATACTTGGCTCATGTTCGTGATTCTAGTGCTGAGGTTTCTTCTATAGATATGGTGCCAATTGTTCGTGAGTTTTCCGAGGTGTTTCCTAAAGACTTGCCGGGGTTGCCACCCGACAGGGATATTTATTTTTGCATTGATGTGGCTCCGGGCACTCAGCTCATTTCTATTCCTCCATACCAGATGGCCCCACTAAAGCTGAAAGAATAGAAGGAACAACTGCAACAAGATTTGCTTGATAATGGCTTCATTAGACGTAGTGTCTCGCCCTGGGGTGCACCGATTTTGTTCGTGAAGAAGAAGGATAGATCAATGAGGATGTCTATAGATTACCGAGAGTTGAACAAAGTCACCATCAAGAATAAGTATTCGTTGCCGAGAATTGGTGATTTGTTTGATCAGCTTCAGAGTGCTAGGGTGTTTTCGAAGATTGATTTGAGATAGGGCTACCATCAGTGGAAGATTAGGGCATTCGATGTCCCTAATACAACTTTTTGGACGAGATACGGGCAATATGAATTTCTGGTGATGTCTTTTGTCTTGACTAATGCCCCAACAATATTTATGGACTTGATGAATCGGGTGTTCAAGCCTTATTTGGATTCCTTTGTAATTGTGTTTATTGATGACATTCTAATATACTTTCGCAGCCGGGAGGAGCATGAGCAGCACTTCCGGATAGCGCTTCAAACTTTTAGGGATAGTCAGTTGTATGCTAAATTTAAAAGGGCAAAGTTTTGGTTGGATTCAGTAGCTTTCTTGGGTCACATTGTATCATCAGAGGGTATTCAGGTAGATCCTAAGAAGGTAGAGGCAGTCAAGAATTGGTCTAGACCCACTTTAGCCACGAAAATCAAGAGCTTCTTGGGTTTGGCGGGTTACTACCATCAGTTTGTGGAGGGGTTCTCATCTATAGCAGCCCCAATGACTAAATTGACTCAGAAAGGTGGCCCATTCAAATGGTCGGACGAGTGTGAGGCGAGTTTTCAGAAGCTCAAGACAGCCTTGACTTCAACACCGGTGTTGGTATTGCCCTCAGGCTCAGGATCTTTCACGGTATATTGTGATGCCTCCCGCGTGGGGATCAGAGCGGTATTGATGGAGAAAGGCAGGGTGATTGCATATGCGTCTCGGCAATTGAAGTTTCATGAGCTGAATTACCCTATCCATGCCTTAGAGTTGGCATCCATTGTTCACGCATTGAAGATTTGGAGGCACTATCTTTACGGCGTGCCATGTGAGGTTTTAACGGATAATCGCAGCCTTCAGTATTTGTTCAAGCAAAAGGATCTAAATTTGAGGTAGAGGAGATGGTTAGAACTATTGAAAGACTGTGACATCACTATATTGTACCACCCGGGGAAGGCTAATGTGGTCGCCGATGCATTGAGTAGGACGACATTGTGTATGGGCAGCCTTGCATTCATTCCAGTCGGTGAGAGGCGGTTAGCTTCAGATATTCGGACTCTGGCCAACCAGTTTGTGAGGTTGGATATTTCAGATCCCAGCCCTGTTTTATCTTGTACAGTCGCTCGGTCTTCTTTATTTGAGCGTATCTGAGATCGGTAGGATGATGACCCGCACTTGATGGTCCTTAGGGACACAGTTGGGCTTGGTGGTGCCAAACAGGTTACAGTTGGAGATGACGGTGTTTTGAGAAAGCAGGGTCGAGTGTGTGTGCCTAATGTTGATGGGCTTCGTGAGTTGATCCTTGAGGAGGCTCATAGTTCTAAGTATTCTATTCACGCTGGTGCTGCCAATATGTACCAGGACCTACAACAACATTATTGGTGGCGAAGAATGAAGAAGGATATTGTTGCGTATGTGGCTCGCTACATGAGTTATCAATAGGTGAAGTATCAGCAGATAGAGATTCCTGAGTGGAAGTGGGAGCGTATCACTATGGACTTTGTTGTTGGAATCCCACGGACTCAGAGGAAGTTTGACGTCATTTGGGTTATTGCGTATAGGCTGACTAAGTCAACACAGTTCATTCGGTGGCAAGTATTTATTCTTCGGAACGGTTAGTAGAGATTTATATTAGGGAGATTGTTCACCTTCACGGTGTGCCCGTGTCTATCATTTCTGATCGAGGTATGTAGTTTACCTCGCATTTTTGGGGGGCAGTTAAGCGTGAGTTGGGTACGCGGGTGGAGTTGAGAACAACATTCCATCCTCAGACAAACGGGCAGTCCGAGCGTACTATAGATCTTGGAGGATATGCTCTGTGCCTGTGTTATTGACTTTGGAGGTTCTTGAGATCAGCTTTTGCCGTTAGCGGAGATTGCCTAAAATAACAGTTACCAGTCGAGCATTCAAATGGCGCCCTATGAGGCATTATATGGTAGATGATGTAGGTTTCCAATTGGATGGTTTGAGCTAAGGGAGACTCTTTTATTGGGTACAGATTTGGTTCAGGAGGCCTTGGACAAGGTCAAGAATATACAGGATCAACTTCATACAGCTCAGTCCAGGCAAAAGAGTTATGCCGACCATAAAGTTTGTGATGTAGAATTCATGACCGGAGAGAGGGTATTACTTCAGGTATCGCCCATGAAGGGTGTTATGAGATTTGGGAAGAAGGAAAAGTTGAGCCATAGGTATATCTGTCCATTTGAGAATCTCAAGAGAGTAGGGGAGGTAGCGTATAGACTTGCATCGCCTCCAGGCTTATCTTCGGTTCATCCGATTTCCATGTGTCTACTCCGGAAATATCATGGTGACCCGTCCCATGTGTTGGATTTCAGCTCTGTCCAATTGGACAAAGATTTGACCTATGAGGAGGATCCGGTAGCCATTATAGACCGGCAAGTTCGTCAGCTGAGGTCAAAGAGTTACCCTACAGTTCGAGTGCAGTGGAGAGGTCAGCCTGTTGAGGCAACTACTTGGGAGTCCGAGTCGAACATGCGGAGTAGATATCCACACTTGTTTGCCAGTTCAGGGTACTTTTCTATGACCGATCGAGGATGAACGTTTGTTTTAGAGGTAGAGATTGTGATGAACCAAAGGGTCATCTTATGATTTAAGACTCCATTCCCGGTTCGCTAGCCTTAAAAATATTATTTTTATTTACCTTGATTTGCATGCACATTCCGGGCGTGAATCCGGAAACCCTTTATGTGAAAATATATGAAATAATAAATTTTGAGAGTTAAAATTTGATTTTTGGTTGACCTTGGTCAATGTTTTGAGTAAATGGACCCGGACCCGTGTTCCAATGGTCCCGGGAGGTCCGTAGTAAAATATGGGACTTGGGCGTTATGCCTGAAATCGAATTTCGAGGTCCCTAGCTCGAGAAATGATTTTTTGACGAAAATTGTTAGACTGAAATTTAAAGGAATTAAAGAAATTGATTAGTGTTTGAACTCATTGGTATCGGGCACATATTTTGGTTCTGGAGCCCGGTACAGGTTTATTAAAATATTTAAGTCATATCTGTAAAATTTGGTGGACATCAGAGTTGATTTGACATGATTCATATTTTCAAAACCAAGAAGTCTTAGAGGCGATTTTCAAGAGACAAGTTCTTTCCAAAAGTGTTGGTAAATGATTCTTAACTACTTTCTTCCAATTACCCATTATTTTTCATCAATTTACAACTAAAAATCATGTGTTTTCAAGGTAGAAATTGGGTGTTTGGGTAGAATTAAGGAATTTTGTATAATGGGAATTTAGACCTCGAATTGAGTTTGGATTTCGAAACTAATTACATATTCGGTGTCACGCCCCGAAATCCCACCATCAGGCCATGATGGCGTCTAACGTTGAACCCGCTAGACAAGCCAACGTGTATAGATAAACTGGCATATAACATCGATTTAACAGAATAAGCTACAAACAGTTCACAACTTAACAACGGAAATAAATAAATATGGTTTTCAAACTAAGTAAAGACAACATAATACATTGACGCATAATTTTCCCAAAACTTGGAGTCACAAACTCACGAACTGTCTATAAGAGTGCTAAATACAAAGTCTGGAAGGAAATACATGACTGTCTTTGAAACTAGAGGAAAAACAAGACAGAAGTGAAGACAAAGGGATGGAAGAGACGCCAAGGCCCACGAACGCCAGCGGGTATACCTTGAAGCTTCTAGGATAAGCTGGAAGACACTCCCAATAATGATGTCCTCCGGGTCCGGCTGCGTAATCTGCACAACATAAAGAAGTGCAGGTGTAGAACCAGTACAACAGACCCCATGTACTGAGTAAGTGCCGAGCCTAACCTCCGCGAAGTAGTGACGAGGCTAAGACACGACAACAAAATGTACCTGTGCAGTTCGAATATATAAATATAAACAACAGAAGAGAAATACAGGAAGTAATCCATCAATAAGGGAAAAGGGAACATGTTGTGGGGAGATAACAGTTTCATATAAGAAATCTTAAACAAAGAAAGGAACAACACGGTCAGAATATCAATAAGGACCAGAAATCACAAGCTTGCAAGGCATCACCCTTCGTGCTTTTACTCTCGTCCTCACTGTGCAATGTATAATGTAATCAATGTAAATCATGGCATGGCATCACCCTTCATTCTTTTACTCTCGTCCTCACTATGCAATGTATAATGTAATCAATGTAAATCATGGCATGGCATCACCCTTCATTCTTTTACTCTCGTCCTCACTATGCAATGTATAATGTAATCAATGTAAATCATGGCACGACATCACCCTTCGTTGTTTTACTCTCTTTCCTCACAGTATAATCAATGGACATCGGTACGGAATGGTACATCGTACGGCACGACATCACCCTTCATTCTTTACACTCTTCCTCACAATAGCGAACAGTGCACGACATCACCCTTCGTGCTTTAACACTCTTCCTCACCCAAACAATAATCACAAACAACGGGAAAAGGAGTAAACATAATAGAAATTGGAATCCCGGCAAGGGAACAATAACAGTAATCTCAACATCCCACCAAGGGAGAAAATATCAAACAATGCACGACATCACCCTTCGTGCTTTACTCTCATTCTCACCAAGACAAGTGCACGACATCACTCTTCGTGCTTCACTCTCATACTCACCAAAACAAGTGCACGACATCACCTTTCGTGCTTTAACACTCCTCCTCACCCAAACAACAATCAAAAACAAAGGGCAAGGGAGTAAATAGAATATAAATAGAAATCCCGGCGAGGGAACATCAATTAAACAATTAAATCCCGGAAAGGGAACATCAATTAAACAATTAAATCCCGACAAGGGAACAATACAACGATGACACGACAAAGGGTATATTTCAATAACTCTTACTCTTTCTTTCACTTTCATTTCCATGATTTATTCTATCACTTGAGACAATGCTCCAAAGGATGTAATTATCTCATATTCCTTCATCATTCGTTTTACTATTTGAGCCAATGCTCCAAAAATGTAATATCTCATATTTCTTCATTATTCGTTTCACAATCTGAGCCAATGCTCCTCGAAGTTTAAAGATCACAATTCCCTTCACATGCTCTTTACAACATATAGAAATCATCAATTAAGCATGGAAGTTACAACAAAATCGGAATACTCGCACTAATAAGAC
The DNA here is from genome assembly GCA_005239505.1 of Nicotiana paniculata. Lineage (NCBI taxonomy): Eukaryota > Viridiplantae > Streptophyta > Magnoliopsida > Solanales > Solanaceae > Nicotiana > Nicotiana paniculata. Next base: position 57,454 of record ML351453.1, on the reverse strand, counting down.
TCACGGTCATGCTAGACACCAATGTATAGATACTCGTCACCATGCCTATACATCGTACTCTACAATTAGCAAGTAGCAAATAAGACTCAACTCCTATTCCCTCAAGCTAAGGTTAGACCAAACACTTACCTCGGGTCCAAATTATAGCAATCAACCTTCTAACACCGCCTTTCCTTTAGAATTCAACTCCACAATGGTATTATCTAGACATAATCAACTCGAGTTTATCAATAAGGATTTAAAGATTCAATTACATAGCCTAATTACCCATTTCCATGCATGCTTCCAAAAATAATAAAATTTGACCCCGGGCCCGCTTGGTCCAAACACGAGGCTCGGACAAAAACAACGTCACCCATTCACCCACGAGCCCGAATATATAATTTGTTTTCAAATTCGACCCCAAAACGAGGTCTAAATCAAGAAAATTCAAAAGGGCCTAACTCTACCCAAATTCCCAATTTTCTACTCTAATTTGCATGTTTTAGGCTTAGGAATTTACTAGATATAGATGAAAAATGAAGGAAACGAGTTAAAATTTACTAACCCGAGAAGTTTTGGTGAAGTATGGCTTCAATGAATGCCTAAGGACCTTGGAGAAGATGAATTTCGTGAAAACTTATGAAAATTCCCGAAGCTACTGTTCTAGAAATATTTATATACCACTGGGAAAAATTGCCTTTCGCGATCGCAGAAGGGAGGTCGCGTTCGTGATGGGTAGACTGGACAGACCATCATGAACGCGGAAGGGAGAACGCGAGCATGAACGTGAAGATTAAACGGGTTGGGGTCTAGAAGTTGACTTACGCGAACACGTGGGACATCACGCGAACGCGATGAAGGAGACCTGTAAAGCTACGCGATCGCGGTCAACTGTACGAGAACGCGAAAAGGAAAAGTGGGTTAAGCCCTCAGGGTCAAATAACCCTACGTGATCACGAGGGAATGGACGCAAACGTGATGAAGGAAAAGCTTAAAGCTTCACGAACGCGGAAGAGGCTTTGCGATCGCGATGAACAAATGGACCTGTAACAGCTGAAACAAAACCAGCAATTTTCCTATGTTCAAAAATCACTCCGAGACAACTCCGAAACACTCCCGAGCCCTCGGGGCTCCTAACCGATCACATGCACTAACTCAACAACATCCTACGAACTTAACCGCGCGATCAAATTGCCAAAATAACATCAAAGAAACCGAATCAAACCTCAAAATCACTAGTTTTTTCTTCAAACCTCATAAACCTTCAAATTTAGAGTTTTATGTCCGAAACACGTCAAACGACGTCCAATTTCAACCAAACTTCACAGAAATATCTTAAACCACATACAAGATGTGTACCGGGCGCCGGAACCAAAATACGGACCAGATACCAACACCTTCTAACAAATTTTCATTTTACTTTTCTTTATAAATTTCACAAAAATAATTTTACTCAAAAATTCATTTCTCGGGTTTGGGACCTCGGAATTTGATTCCGGGCATACTCCCAAGTCCCATATTTTCCTACGAACCCTCAGGGACCGGGCCCGTTTACCCAAAATGTTGATCGGAGTAAAATTTACTTATTTTAATAACAAATCTTAGCATTTTTCACAGAATTTCATATTTAATCTTTCCGGCTACGCGCCCGGACTGTGCATGCAAATCGAGGTGACTATAAATGAGGTTTTCAAGGCATCAGAAGTACGCGATGGATAATAAAATAGGTGATGACCCCTTGGGTCGTCTAATTCGGGCTCGGGGCTAAACGGGTAAACGGATTTTGGTTCGAACCTCGAGTTTGGACAACCTGGGCCCGAGGTCAGTATTTAATTTATTTTTTGGAAAACATAGGAAAACCATGATTATGCATTAAATTTAATTAGTTTAGCAATAATTTATGATATTGAACTAATTATGATTAGATGCGAGTGGGATGTAGGTGAACTCTAAAGTAAAAGTTGTACTTGAGCAGTGAGTGGCCTGCAAAATCGAGGTAAGTGTTGTGTATAACCTTAGCTTGAGGGAATAGGTATTGTGTGACTACTTGATACTTGTTTTGTTGTTGAATACGATGTATAAGTGAGGTGACGAATACCTTTACGTGGTGGTCGAGTCATAATATGCGAGTGAAAGTTCATTCTTGTTATTCTTGTAGTCTTGAAGCCTATTATCCATGTTTATTGTTGCTATTGAAATGTTGAAAGATATGTATCCAGTTCCACCGAGATGGATAACATTGTGAATATTGATTAGAGGTTGAGGTATTAAATTGTTAGAGTAATTATGAGGAAATGTTGATTTCTTGTGAAATTTCTCTTTATCTGTTGATAATAATTTATTTATATTGCGAGGAAGAGTGTAAAGCACGAAGGATGATGTCGTGCATGATTTATTTATATTTTGAGGAAGAGTGTAAAGCACGAAGGGTGATGCCGTGCATGATTTATTTATATTGTGAGGAAGGGTGTAAAGCACGAAGGGTGATGTTATGCATGGTTTATTTATATTGTGAGGTTGAGTATAAAAGCACGAAGGGTGATGCCGTGCATTCTTATTTATAATATGCTGAGAATGAGAGTAAAAGCATGAAGGGTGATTCCATGCATTCCTATTTGTTATTTGGTGAGGCTGAGAGTAAAAGCACGAAGGGTGATGCCGTGCAGATTTCCTTCTTATTTTAGTTGCTTAATTTGGTTGTTTGTTAATCATTGTTTATTTCTGCCCTTTTGTTTTCTCACTCCTTATGTTAAAATTCCACACTGTATGTTAGCTCTCCATTATTTGCTATTTTAATTCTTTATTTGCTGTCATTTCTACTAACATGATTATATATGTCCAGGTTTTTATGTGGTGTCCTGTCCTAGCCTCGTCACTACTTCGCCGAGGTAAGGCTCGACACTTACATGTACATGGGGTCATTTTTACTGATACTACACTCTGCACTTCTTGTGCAGATCCAGGTTTATGTCCAAGCTGAGTTCGAGTTAGAGCTGACACTCCCGCACGGAGACACGGTGTAGATCTGCTGACGTCCGCAGATTCCTGGAGTCTCTTCCTTATTATTAAGTTGCTATTTTATTTAGTTCAAAAACATTCATATATTTTCTTTTAGCCAAATATTTGTAGAAATTTATAGTAGTTCGTGAATTGTGACTCCAAACCCTGGGTAGCTAGAGATTAGTATTAGTTTCCTGGTATCATTTTATTATATCATATATCATTTTGGTATTATATGTTGGATGGTAGAAAGACTTCATATATGTTTTAATTGTTTTAAATGTCGTAACCCTCTAATGTTGGTTTTCCTAGCAAGAATAGTATTATGCGCCATCACGGTCCCCACGGTGGGAATTCGGGTCGTGACACTCCCAGTTTTGTGTGACTGTCATCCATACCCATTAGAAGTAGGATGCGAGGCTAGGTGTGGTGGGATGATGATTTTATTGGTTTTCTTATGTCTGAATGCTAGTGTTTCAAGGAAATACTATTGGATTTGACCTCTTATCTGAGTGCGCAGTGAGTGGAGAGTATGGAAGTTGCTGAGTGTTGTGAGACTATGGCTGAGCTTTGACAATGACTCTGTTGGACAGTTAGCTTCCATGTAGACATGAGAGAAATTAATTGGTGCACACTGACCACATAACTTCTTCTATTTCAGTAACATCATTTTCAGTGCCCATGGTGGTGTAGTCTCACTGGTGAGCCAACGAATGAGTAAAGTTGAGTCTGCTTCAAGGTGCAATTTGGTGTAACCATTGTCCAAGCACCATATGATCCCAATAAGTGCTGATTCTATCTCTGCTTGATTGTTGGCATCTTCACCCAATGAGCCTGCTAAGGCATGGATAATGTACCCCTGTGATCCCTGATGATGGCCCCAAAACCTATACTTCCATGAGTTTGTAAGTGCACTACCATCACTGTTGATTTTAACAAATTCTCGTGATTGTTTCCTCCCGGTAACTTGTTGAACATTGGTGTAATGGGATATATCTTCAATGGCTTGGCACATGTCAGTCCATCGCAGTGGCCATTTAACTAAGGGATAGTTGGTTTTGAGAAGGAGGTGGGTATTAGAATTGATGGCAAATAAGAGTCTAGTCAAAGAAGACTGTTTGGTACCATATTTTGCACTGCATGAAGTTTTCCATAGGTTCCAGCAAATGATGATAGGGGACACTGTCTAGCAAGAGTTTCTGGACTTCATTTTGTCTTTTAAGCAGCCACCAATTTATTAGGAGTAGTCTGTGAGGTAGTCCTGTTTTTTTGGATACCAACTGCTCCTCAAAATTTTCTCCACACTATTGCTGCAAAATGCCATGTGTTCCACAGTCTCAGCACCATGTCTTTGAGAACACATACATCTGGAAACAATAATATTGCTAAATAAGATAACCATATCATTTGTTGGTAATTTGTTTTTAAGGGCTCTCCATAAGTAAAATGACCATTTGAAGGGTATCTTTTTGTGCTAAGTTATTTTGTTAGTAAAATTGATGGGCCTCTTCCTTCTGATTATTTCCCAAGCTGATGTGCAGGTGAAGTTTCCATTGTCATTAGGAACTAAGATATCTTGGTCAAGGGTATTTGGATCATGGTAAATTGAGATGTGAAGGATGGAGGCAATTTTATGGACAGATGCAATATCAGTCAGCTTCTGCAAATTCCAGTGCCCAGATTCCTAAAATTGGGATACATTGATGTTTCTTGGTCTTCCTCCTTTTATTCTGCGTTGAGCCAAGGCACCTGTTCCCAACCAGTTATCCCACCAGAAGCTGCAGTTACCACAATGCAATCTCCATTATATGTGCTTCTCAACTTCTTTTTTGTTGAGCATCATTTTCTTCTATGTTTGTGACTGCCCTGAGTGCCACTTTTTGGAAATAGGATTTGATCTTCTACTATACTTTGCTCTAAGGAAACTTCCCCACAAAGACATTTTATGTAACGACCCAACCGGTTGTTTTGAGCATTTACACTTTGCTCGCCAGTTCTCGGGCATGACTAGCCTTGTATGATGTATTATGACTTATGTAAATCGTCGGTTTTGGTTTTCAGGATAATCGAAATAGATTTGAAAGAACAATTCTCAGCTTGAAGCTTTAAATATGAAAGGGTTGACCAAGTTTTGACTTTTTAGTATTCGATCTCGGATTTGGATTTTTATGATTTGGTTAGATCCGTTAGGTGATTTTTGACTTGGGAGAGCGTCCGAAATGTGATTTGGAGGTCCGTGATAAATTAGGCTTGAATTGGCGAAACTGAAAAATAGGTATTTCTCGGTCGGCGGTGGAAAATTTGATATCAAGGTCAGATTTAAATTTCGGAAGTTGGAATAGGTTTGTTGTGTCATTGGTGACTTGTATGCAAAATTTGAGATTAACCAGACTTGATTTGACTGGTTTCGGCATCAAATATAGAAGTTGGATGTTCTTACTTTCATTAAGCTTGAATTGGGGTGTGCTTCACGGTTTTAGCATTGTTTGATATAATTTGAGGCATCGACTAAGTTTTCGTCATATTATGGGACTTGTTAGTATACTTGGTTGGGGTCCCATGAGGCTCAGATAAGTTTTGGAAGAGTTTTTGGAAGATTTTGGCGTTTTGAGCATAAGCGTGTAATGATCCAAAGGTCCATTTTTAGTTCTAGAGATTGAAATTTGATTTCGAGACTTTTGGGATTTTGATAATGAATTATAGAAGTGATCTGGAAAGTTTGGTCTAATTTCATCCAGTTGCGATTGGGTTTTTGACGCAAAACATGAGTTAATTATTTAACGAGCGAAATAGGTATCACACTGAGCAAATGAGTTCCGAATTGAGTTTCGATTTCTGGGCTATGTTCATATTATTATTATTTGTGACTCATTGAAACAAGAATCATCGAATTCTGAGTTCGTATGGTGGAGTTAGAGCCTTTTTAGTGAAATAAAATTGCTGGTGCAATAGGCTCCGGTGCGCACCTTTAGCGACCATATTTTCCACTTTTAGCGATGGGATTTGGGCTGTTAGTGACTAGATTCATGTTTTTATTGAGCTTCCTTGTTTTTTAGTTCATTTCCACAATTTTGGACGAAAAGAACGCGGCTTGGGGCGATTTTTGAGCGAGAAGTTCTGCCATCAACTTCTGGTTCTTATACCGTGTATCTTGATGCCTCGAGGATAGGAATTGGTTGTGTTTTAATGCAGGAGGGTATAGTGATTGCGTGATAGCTATGATTTTTGGAAGGGTATAGAGATGATATCAGTTTGAGGCTAAACATGGAGGCTACCTTAGGTGGTTTTGTAGTAAGTAATCTTTTATCAGTAATTGATATATGTTGCAATTTGAGTTAGGTTGCTTGTGGAAGTTGGCATTGGCTATTACAATGGTAAATGCGATATTTGCATACGCTTTGGGATATTAGATTGGGTTGTGTCATTTGTGCCTAATCTTGATAATTTTCGAATGGGTTTCGTCTCCCTAGCATATATTGATGTTATATTAATCTGTTTTTGGTTAGATTCGGAGCATTCAGGAGCCGATTCAAGGGGTAAGAGCATCACAGAGTAGTTTTGGGGCCGGTTTGAGGTAAGTAATGATTGTAAATCTTGTCCTGAGGGTATGAAACCCCGGACTTCACACTGTATCACTATTTTGGAGTGGCACACATACTAGATGACGAGTGTTTGTCGTACACCGATGGGTATTGTTACTTGGTCCATCCCGTAGCAACTATTAAGTTGCATATTTAATTATAAACCATATGATATTTCACGTTTAAGATTATTACTATGTTTTGGGCGGAATGTCGTATTTGGGCCTCGTGCCATGTGTTCAGACCCCTTGGGGGCTTTTTACTGCTATTCCTCACTTTGTTGACTTATGATTTACACTCAATCATATTATGCTTAACTCATTTACACTACTTTGATGCATAAAATGATATTTTTGGGTCGAGTACCCCATTTTACTGATAGACCGAGTGGATTTTGAGAGGTTTCTGATTGAGTGAGGCCGAGAGCCTATATTGTGAGGAGTATATGGATCGGGCTGCACGCCGCAACACTATATATATATATATATATATATATATATATATATATATATATATATATATATATATATATATATATATATATATATATATATATATATATATATATATATATATATATATATCGATCGGGCTACACGCTGCAGTGAGATATGTTGGATCGGGCTGCATGCTGCAGCGAGACATATGGATCGGGCTGCACGTCGCAGCGATATTGGGTCGGGCTACACACCGCAGCGATATAGCACTTGGACTGTAGGAGCCCCTCCGGAGTCTGTACACCCCTAGTGAGCATAGGTACCTACTGAGTGCGAGCAGACTGTCGAGTGCCGAGTGCTGAGTGACGAGTGATTGGGAGGCATGAGTGGCTGTCAGGTTGCCCGAGGGGCTGATTACAAGTGATTGTGAGGCATGCCGAGGGACTGATTCTGAGTGATGTTATGCCTGAGGGGCGGTTTATTATTCATGTTTTTTCTCGAGTGGCTACTTATGATTCATATCATTTTACACTAAACTTCTTGGAAATTTTATTGAAACTGTTTGAAATTACATTTTTTCAAAGGATTTTCACTGAAATCGGCTTTTTAAGCGTGATGATTTAACATATACATTGTTGGAAACAAATATTGTGCTTATTGTAAATTGATGATTTGACTTTATGTATTTCTTACTCCTCAGACCTGATTTATTTTCATTACTACTGAGTTGGCGTACTCACATTACTCCCTGCACCTTGTGTGTAGACCCAGGTGCTAGGGCAGAGTGAGCTATCTATGTGTTCCAGAGACTTCTCGGAGATTTTGCAAGGTAGCTGCACGCCTCCGCAACCCTGCTCTCTCCTGCTTACTATTATAGAGTTTATTTTCCAGACTTGTATATTTTCTGTAGATGCTCGTGACCAGTGACTCCGGGGTCTTAGGGTTGTATTTTAAACATATGGTGTAGCTTTGTCTGTTTAAAAGGTAATTTAAATGAAACCTTTACGGGTTATCAGTATAGAAATGATATAAATGAAATATTCTTTACGTTGAGTGTTAATTTGGCTGGCCTAGTTCCACGATAGGCGCCATCACGACTAGTTTAGATTTGGGGTCGTGACAAGTTGGTATCAGAGCCTAGGTTACATGGGACTCACCGGTCATGAACAAGTTTAGTAGAGTCTTGCGGATTGGTATGAAGACGTCTGTACTTATCTTTGAGGAGGCTGCAGAACCCTTAGGAAAAATCTCACATTCTTGAATTCTTGTCGTGCGAATCCATTTATTCAGCCAAAAGCGTAACTCGTTGAATTCCTTTCATGTATTCAAATGCGCACGTGAGCACTCGGTATCATTTGTGCATCGAAGGCTTGTGATACTCATGGGTGAGATGTGATTTTTAGCATATTGATAATGGGCCAGTTTGGAGGACTTGAGGTCAAATTTTGTCTGTGGCTTGAATGCTGAGATTTTGTTTGTGCGAGCATGTGCATTTAGGGACTTATATGTCCGTTTGTGTTTTTATTGATCTGATTTGGTGACTAGATGACTACGTGGTGAGTGTGATTTGATGGTTAGATGTGTTCAGGGTGTTTGATTGTGATAAAAATGAATTGACGGGAGATGTAGCAAGAACCATTGAGTATTTGACTTCTATTTTAAGTTAGAATATGGCCTCGAGTTGTGAGTGTATTGAAGGACCTCTCGTGTAGCTTAGTTGGGGAGTAAAGTGAATTTTCCTGTTGTGTTTTGAGCTTCTTGTGATGTCTTTTGGCTAACTAATTCCCCAGCAGCGCTCATGTATTTGATTAACGGTGTATTCCAGCCGTTTTAGCACTCTGTTGTTATTGTATTCATTGATGGCATCCTGGTGTACTCACGTAGCCAGGGGTAGCATACTCAGCATTTGAGGGTGGTATTATAAGGATTCATGGAGGAGAAGCTCTATGCAAAGTTCTCCAAGTGTGAATTTTGGCCCAGTTAAGTAGCATTCTTGGGACACGTGGTGTCCAGTGAGGGTATCCATGTGTTCAGACGAGTGTGAGTAGAGCTTCCAGAAGCTCAAGATTACCTTGACCATGGCTCCGGAGTTAGTTCTGTCATCAATTTCAGGTTCTTATACTGTGTATCTTGATGCCTCGAGGATAGGAATTGGTTGTGTTTTAATGCAGGGGGGTATAGTGATTGCGTGATAGCTATGATTTTTGGAAGGGTATAGAGATGATATCAGTTTGAGGCTAAACATGCGGGGTTACCTCCCGCGGGGTGTCCTGAGGTTATGTGAACCTTAGGTGGTTTTGTAGTAAGTAATCTTTTATCAGTAATTGATATATGTTGCAATTTGAGTTAGGTCGCTTGTGGAAGTTGGCATTGGCTATTACAATGGTAAATGCGAGATTTTCATACGATTTGGGATATTAGATTGGGTTGTGTCATATGAGCGTATGAAGGATTTAGTTGAATCTCAATGCAGTATGGTGGCAGTGATAGCGTATGGGAATTGTGAGTTATTGTTTCTCTTGATCGTTGGCTTTGAGTAAAGTGGGGGAGTCTGTTAATGATAAGTTGATTGCACGATTATGTGTAGTATTGGTCTCGGTTCGAGGTATGTCAAAGAATCAGGTTTGACCTGCAGAGGTGGAGTTTGGGAAGGGCTTGAGTAACGGAAATTTTGAATACAGGTTGTAATATACTCTATGAGTAATTGGGTTTTATTTAATGTATGAGTTGTATTAGTAAATGGTGTAGTGTGTGCGGAGTAGGGAGATGATTGGTTGCTTCGAAGTGTGGATTACTTCCTAGTATGTAGGGGTGCAGATGGGGCAAACTAGTGGCTGTGAGGTTGCCCGAGGGGCTGATTACGAGTGATTGTGAGGCATGCGGAGGAACTAATTTTGAGTGATGTTATGCCTGAGGGGAAATTTATTATTCATGTTTTTGCCCGATTGTCTACTTATGATTCATATCATTTCACACTAAACTTCTTGGACATTTTATTGAAACTGTTGGAAATTACATTTTTTCAAAGGATTTTCACTGAAATCGGCTTTTAAGCATGATGATTTAATGTATACACTATTGGAAAGAAAGATTGTGCTTATTGTAAATTGATTATTTGACTTTATGTGTTTCTTACTGCTCAGACCTGATTTATTTCATAACTACTAAGTTGGCGTACTCACATTACTCCCTACACCTTTTGTCCAGATCCAGGTGTTATGGCAGAGTGAGCTGTCTATCTTTTCCAGAGACTTCTCGGAGATTTTTTGAGGTAGCTGCACACGTCAGCAGCCCTGCTCTCTCCTGCTTACTATTATAGATTTTATTTTCCAGACTTTTATATTTTTTGTAGATGCTAATGACCAGTGACTCTGGGGTCCTGGGGTTGGATTTTAAAAATTTGGTGTAGCTTTGTCTGCTTAAAAGGTAATTCAAATTAAACCTTTACGGGTTATCAATTTAGAAATGATATAAATGAAAGATTCTTTATGCTGAGTGTTAATTTGGCTGGCCTAGATCCACGATAGGCGCCATCACGACGATTTTAGATTTGGGGTCGTGACACTTTAGTTCTAAAGATCCATCATTGTTTGAAATCCATGGTTCTGGATATGTCTTCCATAGATCTAAAGCCAACTTCTCCTTCGGTGAGTGGAAAGGAGAGTTTTTGCCAAGAAGCCAAGTGGTACTTTTTTTTTCTTTGTCCATAACCCAAAAAAAGGTTGCAACAAGTTTTTCAATCTGTTTTAGCACTATTTTTTGAGGGGATAATGCTGAGAGGAGATGACTGAAGAGAGACTGCAACAAATATTTAATCAAGGTTGCTCTGCCCATATATGAAAGAATTCTGCTTTGCAATCCCCTGATCCTGCTCACTACTTTGGATACCATGGTGTTGAAGTAGATTATTCTCATCCTTCCTATGAATAAGGGCCATCCCAGCTTTTTTGGTAACATTCGTAACCTGCTGAATTCTTCTAGTGGTTGCAGGAAAGGTAGAAGTAGAATCCATGAAGTGACTTTTGTTTCTGTTGATTTGCTGATCAGAAATGTCCTCATATGTACTGATGACTTCTATGATTTCAATGATGCTCTACCTCCCGAAGTGAAGATAATGATGTCATTTGCAAAGCTTAAATGATTCATTTGTAGACCCTTTTTTCGTTATAGAAGCCTTTGAAAAATTGGTCATGAGTAAGCATGTTCACCATTCTAGAAAGGAGTTCTGCTCATATGATAAAGGGCGAGGACAATGTATCTCCCTGCTTGAGACCTCTGGTTGAATGGATAAAACCATATCTATTGGCATTGATGATAACTGAGTACCAGTTGTTGGACATGATCCTCCATATCATGTCTATAATTGTTTCACTGAAGCCCATCCTTCTTAACATAATACATGTAAAAATCCATGATACTTTTTCTTAGGCTTTGTCCATGTCTTACTTTATCACCACATTAGACCCTGTATTTGTCTTTTTTATGCCTTACACAATTTCTTGTCCAAGCATAATATTCTTAGAGATGTTCCTGCCTTTGACAAATCTAGATTGGTTGGCTGAGATAATTCTAGACAGAATGAGTGCCAATCTGGAGCATATGACTTTATAGATGACTTTGTTGATGAAGTTGCTGGGGCTGATTGACCTGCACTCAACAAGAGAGTTGGGGAATTCCACTTTTCGAAGTAGAACCAGGCAGGCTCCGGTCATGTTCTTTGGCATCTCAACACCAAAAGAAGGCTAAGACAACGTGCAGGAGGTCTGTTTTGATGATGTCACAGCAAGTCTGGAAAAATTTCCCATTAATGCCATCTGGACCTGCAGTACTTGTTGGCTTCATTTAAAAGACCACTGCTTTCAATTCTTCAACAATTGGATCCCTAGTAAGGATCTCATTGTCTTTATCTGTGATTAAATATGGAATACAGGTGAGGAGATCCTCTCTAATTGTACCTCAAGTTTAAAGTACTCATAGGAAGCTTCTCCAACTTTCTAATCCCCCCTGCACCCAGTGGCCTTCTATGTATTTGATATTATGGATGAGTAGGTTTCTTCTCCTTCCTCTTAAAAGACTTTGGAAATATTGTGAATTTGCATCACCTTTTTTAAACCATTGGAGCTGAGTTTTCTTCTTCAAAATGGATTCCTCTAATTTCATGTACTTAACATATTGTGCTGTCACTTCTTGGAAAGCCATTCTAGCAGTAGCATAATTTGTTTGTATCCACTTCTGTTCTGCCTGTTTGAACAATTGTTCATAGTCCTTTACTTTATGAAAAATATCCACATATTCTTGTCTTGAGCAAATTCTCAAAGCTTTTGACACAACTTTGAGTTTTTGGAGAAAAATCCACATGACATTACTTTTAACTTCCTGGTTCCAGATCCTAGACAAGTGGCAGAAATCCTACATTATCTACCCAACAATTGAGGAACTTAAAATTTTTCTTGCTTGTGTCTTATCTCACATTCATCTCGATCAGTAGGGGGTTATGATCAGAGCCTATTGAGGGTAGACGGATAACAATGGTAGTAGGGAAAGAAATCAGCCAGTTTTCATTCACTATACCCCTGTCCAACCTTTTCCAAACAATGGAACCTGGTCTTCTTTCATTAGACCAAGTGAATTCAATACCATAGAATCCCAGATCCACAAAGCCCCAATCTTCAATCATACCTATAAAATCTATACTTTTGTTCATTTGGTAGGGAAGGCCACCTATATTTTCCTCTATGGATGTAATCACATTGAAATCACAATGGCTTTGCACTTAGAATATATAATTATAATGCGAAATAGATCTGCTGCTTCTACATGCTGGAGTTCTATTGTTAAGTGTTTCTCATCCTAAGCATGACTGTACAATTGATTTCCTAATCCTAGGAGATCCATATTTTATTGTTGATATTGGAAGTTGAGTTTTGCATTGACAATTTGATTTTATAGTGGTGGAGGTGAGTGTTGTCAAGGAATGGTTCTAGAACAGATATGAGGGAAAGTTTGTGAAGGTGTTTCAAGGCTCTGAGTCTTTCAATGATACCACAAGTCATGATGCCCCTTGAATTCCAAGTGATTGTACAAATCATTAAAAATTCTTTGGGATTGTGTGTTTTGGTAGAACTTTGGAACTGGTTTCTTTGCTTCTGGTAAGGTAGGGATTGGTTTATTTCTGTGGGAGAAGATCTAGGAGTTTATAACCTTGGTGGCTTCTAGATCACCATTGAAAGAGGTAAGAAGATGATTACAAGTATCATCTATCGCCAAATCTTCACTATGATCATCATCAGCTTCATCACCAAAATCAGCTTCTTCTTCATATTGAATATGTAAGTATTCATCCTCCTGCATCTTTGAATGGGACAATTTGTTCAACTGGCATTTGTCTATCAGAGGTAAGGGTGCAACATGTGTTTCAGGACTTGCTTCCTCAAGCCTAGGTGAGGGTGCAACATGAGCCATAGTACCTACTTCCTCTGTGAGATGTGAGGGTGCTACATATGTCCCAGTTCATGCTGCCTTGATAGGAGGTGAGGGTGCTACATGCAACACAACTCCTACTTCATCTGATAGGTTTTGTTGGTTCTTCTCTGTCACACTTCCTACTTCCTTTGGCATAGGAGAGGGTGCAACATAAACCATAGTACCTACTTCCTTAGATTGAGGTGAGGTTGCTACATATGGATCAATTCCTACTTCCTTTGCCTTAGGTGAGGAAGCAAATGTACTCATTGTGGACTGTGTGGGATTGTCATAAGTAGTGATAGCCATTTGTTTGTCTAAAGATACTTCTTTTTTCCTTCTCATTTGCTTTCTCTTTTTCTGTCTAGGATTGGCGTTAGGCTTTTGAATGAAAGGTTGAGCATCCACTAGAGATTTACCTTTATGAACAGTGCTCCTGTGATATTCATCAGTACAAGTAGGTTGACAAGATGCCATCAAATTTTCCGAGTCCCTCTGATTTGTGGTATCAGGGGGTATAAGGTCCAACCTAAGGTTACCAGGTGCCTCAGCACCCTCATGAAAAACATGAGGAACACCCAACTCCATTGGATCCTTAGCCTGATTAACTAAGGGTTCCTCTTGGCGTTCCACCTCACCTCTACTGACTTAAACAACATCAATGGGAATGGGAGGGGGGTTTATATTGTGCATAGGCACACCATCAGTCTTCACACCTTCTAGATTATCTGAGGGGGTGGGGTGGATATTAGAAATCATGCCTGTAGCCTGGGGGGGGAGGGGGTGGATATTAGAAACCATGTCTGCAGCCTGAGTGACTGTAGGTGCTTGAGATTCAACAACTGATTCTTTAGTTTGCTTATTTCTAGGCTGTTTACTTCTGTGGTTCATCCCTCTAAAGCGTTTCTTCTTCTGGGATTGCCATAGGTCATTGGAATGGTTATCCCCTGTTATCTGCATTGTTGCACTTATATCGATGGTACCTGTGATTTGCTCTTTGTTTTGATCCATATTCACCTGCTTTAGCTGAGTATTTTATCTTTGCTTTGCACTTGTTTGGTCTGCCTTTGTTGTTGTTGTGTGTCATTGCTTTTCATGCTGTTTTCCTTATTCTGTTTGTTAGTGGAGGTTGATGGTTCTGCAACTTCTTTGTTCGTTTTCTCCTCTTCTATTTTCTTAGCTGGACATTGTGAAACATTATGGCCCAAATGTTTGCAATGCATGCAGTAGGCAGGTAAGTCCTCATAGACTATTTCCATCTAGTTCCCATCTCCATTAACATCCCAATTTTAATCAAAACCAAACCATACATGGTGAGGTCTTTCCTTTGTTAGGTCCACCTACATTTTAACTTTAGCAACACTACCCCTAGTCTTCTGCATTTAAGCCACATCCAAAATGCATACCTTTGCCAATAGGTGATAGTAGAACTGAGAGAAGTTCCATGTAGTAAAATGCCATGGTAATTCTGGAATTATCACCCATGTAGGAACAATAGGTGAATCCTCATTAGCCTTGAAGTTAGGTGACCATGCCTGTAGTTCCATTCTTTGGCCTTGAATGAACATGTACTATTTTGTCCACACAGTAGTATGGTCATATTCATTGTCAAGGTCAATGTAAACAGTCCTAGCATTGAAATGAGCAATTTTGACCCCTCCTCTAAGTTCAATCTAATAAATGAAGCTTTTTCTAAGCAACTCCATCCTAGGCATGGTATTACTGAATTTACCTACGATTGTATATTGAAACCTACTCGAAAAAGTTACCATGTAGTCTTGTCTGGTGAATATTACAGCTGGTTGGCCCTATTTAGTGGTAATATTGGGTGGGGTAAACTAGATTGGGGTTGTAACTTCAGCTTGCTTGGCTTTGAGTTTAGTGGCTAGAGAGTGTGCGATTGTAGGTGGTGGTGGTGCATGAGTGCTGGGTAATGTTTTGGCTTGAGGAGTGATTTCATTGAGAGGTGGATTAGAGTTATTGGTGCTTTGGTGTTGGCCTATAGGTAATGTTTGGTTCTTTGGAGTGGGTGGTTTATCAAAATTGGAGGATATTTTAGGGAAAGCTGATGGTTTTGGAGTGTGAGAGGGTTGGTATTGTGTTTGGGAGGTGCTATTCCCAGGTGAAATTTCAGTCGCATTTTCTTTTGATGTAGATGAAGAAGAGACAGTGCTGGTGGCTGGTATGGATTGCGTTTGATTTGTGGGTGATTGGAGGTAGGGAGTACTGAAGAAACACTAGAATTATGGAGCATAAGAGGTAAGAGTTCAATGGTCTTACTAGCTTGATCGAGTAGAGGAATTGCAGTAACACTGCCTGAAGGTGCCACTTTTGGGGATGCAGAGATTGGCTCAATTGGATTAACAAAAGATGACTCAATTACATTCTCCTTAACAACAGGAGACATAACAACGTGTTTTTGAGCAGCTGGCACGACCGGAACTCCATTGTCGACCATTTGCATAATTGAAGGAGAAGAATTTGATCGATCACCATTGTTCTGAGGTTGTGATTGGATTTGAACATGATGGGACGAGCTTCAGGAACATGTAGGGGATATTTTCCACCCAATTGGTTCATAATTGGGCTGGTGGAACTGGTTGAGACATTTTGTCGAACACCTGCATTGGTCGGAGATGCAAAAATCGTATTTTTAATTGTTGTGGAGTTTGGCTCGATGAAGTATTGTTGTGATTGCTCAGAGATGATCTCCAGACCTGCAGAAACCATTTCCCTTTTGTTTTGTTTCATTTGGATATCTGGTTCGTCTTCTCCAGGCACTATGTGCTCGCCAGCTATTTGCAGAATGTCGGAACTCTCAATTCCCACATTGGAATGCTCTGAAAACTGGTGGGGAGATAGATCTCGACCTGAGGAAGAATCTCTACCGCTAGGAATTTCTCGATTTGGCCCAGAATTGGTTTGGTGATTCTGTACCATTTCTTAGAGCTGCAGTGACTAGGTCCAAATTTTGGGACGATTCCAACTAGGGTTTGTGCATATTTAGAGTGCGCTTCTTTTGGGACAGGTCCTGTGGGATTCTACCGCCAGACGACGGAGTTGTGCTAATTCCGGTGGAATTTTGCGTTAGCGTAGGAAATATCCTCAATTGAGTGAGAAAAGTTAACATATTTATTGAAGATTAATAAGTGTAAATAACTTAATGTATAAAAGGAGAGTCAAAATTTGTCCTCAACAGATGAAGATGTTGCAGGTGGAACCACACTTTTGATAATGCAAAGACCACATCTGCGGCACATGTCCTGCAGATGCGACCAAACCAGCTCAAATCCCCATTCGCAGGTGTGGACCAATATCGCATATGTAACTAGTCATAAGGTTTCCCTTAATCGTAGATGCGAGCCAGTATTTCATAGAAGTAGCCTCGCACGTGCGCACCTCCACGTCATGAGTGCGACTTCAGCTAAGCTACTCCCTCATCACATATGTGAACCAACCCCACGGGGATGGGGGGGAGGGGGGCGAGGTCTCACCTGCGCACCTGGACATCACAAGTGTGATACTTGCAGCACCAGCAAAGCAAAACACCTTAACAATGCCCGGAATCAAACCATAACTCACTCGAGCACCTCAAAACCCTATCCAATAATCTCGAAAAATATATACACGTAACATGAACTTGATCGATTTCTCAAAACATAAAAAAAAAACTTGAAAAACAAGAGTTAAGCATCAAAACTCAAAGATTCAAATGTTCATGAACTCAAATTTCTAATTATTGACTAGAAGCATCGAAACGACCTCGGGTCACCTGAGAACCAAATCAAACATATCCACAAGTCTAATGATACGAAGCTAACAAAACTCTCAAATCACCAATACAGAGTCGTTTACAAAAAAGTCAAACATTGGTCAACTCCAACAACTTAAAGCTTCCAAATGAGAGTTCTTTTTCCATAATATTCACGAACCTCTCGGAAATCAAAACCAACCATGCACGCAAGTCATAAAGCATCAAATGAACTTACTCGAAGCCTCAAATCACAGAATGGAGTTTTAGAACTCAAAACGACCGATCGGGTCATTACAACTGTACATAAGTAAATCAACAATCCAAACTCAATATGTAATACACAGAAACCACCTTGAAACTCACCTAAGCCCTTCCGAACCCCACGGAAACATCCTAACAAGTCGATATACCCCATCAAACTTGTCTAAACGTTCAAAACACAAAAAACAATATCAAAACCAAGAATTAAACATCAAATCAAATATCTCAAACTGTAAGACACCATAACATTTTTTTCCGGAAAACCGAGATTTTGTGATGTCGAACTAGGAGAAGAGGTCAATAATAGTAGAAATTCTTCAGCCAATTAGGTCCATAGAGAAGTTAAAAGAAAATGTCGGCAAAAATATGGCTTTTCTGCGGCCAATTATTTATGCAGAATCACTCTGCGGACTACAGAATGGCCGCAGAGTTAGGCAGTCATTTGGGCCATTTTTGCGGCCCATTATGAGATTGCAAATCCATTTCATGGGCCGCACTTTGATCGCATATCCAACTTTGAGATTTGTCATGTGGGAGTTAATGCGCCACAGAACAGGTCTGCGGACCGCAGACTGGTCGTAGACCGAGGCAGAAAATTTTAATTTCTGGAGGGCCAATTATGCGGCCCATTTGCAGACTGCAGAAGCATTATGTGGTCGCATATGCGACCGCTGATCAGTGTTGGGGCTCCAAATTTCTAATTTTTAGACCCGATACTATATCGATATATCGAATGCCATACTTCATTTTGAGCCTATTTTCTGGTACTTTTAGAGTGAGAAAGAGAGTCTTAGAGGGAGAAAGTGTTCTTCATCGAAATTACTCCTCAATTCTTGTTTAAACATTGAAGATTGTCAAGAGAGGCACATAGATCTTCTTCCTAAGAGGTAAGGCTCTATCACCAAAATCCTTAATATCAAAATGCAACTAGAATGTGCCACTAGAAAGGTAATTCATGTGGATGGGAGTGATTATCTTGAATGCATGTGTTACAATAGAATGTAGGGATATTGTGAGCTAAAAATGGTGAAGAGTGGGGTGTGGGATGATGGAATCTTTTACAAAAAGGATCTTAAGAATATAATGCACACTTTGTGCTTGATAATGTACTCAAATAAGCTAGAATCTTGATTAACAACAACAACAACCTAGTAAAATCCCACCACTGGGGTCTGGGAAGGGTAGAGTGTATGCAGACCTTACCCCTACCCCAGAGGGGGTAGAGAGGCTATTTCCGGGAGACCCTCGGCTCAGAGACAATATATCTGTGACAATAAAACCCGAAAAATAATATTAGCAACGTAAGAGATAGAAAATAAATGGAAAAGCAGTAACACAAATATTATGCAAAAGTGTGAAACATTACATAAATCGCTAGCAGAGCTAGTCAAAACACTATCATACTCGTCGGTGCAAAGAGGGAAACTGGGACAAAGAGGAAAACCGCTGATTGCCCTTTAACCTACAACCCTAATTCTCGCCCTCCATACCTTTCTATCAAGAGCCATGTCCTCGAAAATATGGAGCCACACCATGTCCTGTCTGATCAGCTCGCCCCAATACTTCTTTTGCCACCCTCTACCTCTTCTCGTACCTGCCAAGCCAACCGCTCACACTTCCTAATCGGGGCATCTAGGCTTCTCCTCTGCACGTGTCCGGACCATCTAAGCCGCGCTTCCAACATCTTGTCATCCACTGGAGCCACGCCCACGCTCTTCCAAATATCTTCATTCCTAATCTTATCCAACCTAGTGTGCACACACATCCATCTCAAAATCCTCATTTCTGCTACTTTCATCTTCCGGATATGTGAATTCTTGACTGGCCAACAGTCAGCCCCATACAACATTACAAGTCTAACCACCGCTCTATAGAACTTACCTTTGAGTTTCGGTGGCATATTCTTATCACACAGGACTCCAGATGCTAACCTCCATTTCATCCACCCACCACAATACGGTGCGTAACATACCCATCGATCTCCCCATATCCCTGGATAATTGACCCTAAGTACTTAAAACTTTCTCTCTTGAGGATGACCTATGAGTCAAGCCTGACTTCCACATCCGCTTCCCCCGTCACGTCGCTGAACTTACATTCCATATATTTCGTGTTAGTCCTACTCAACTTGAAACCTTTAGACTCCAGTGCCTGCCTCTATACCTCCACTCACCCATTAATGTCGCCTCGTGTCTCATCAATCAAAACTATATCATCAATGAACAACATACACCATGTCACCTCTCTTTGGATATGGTGTGTCAGTGCGTCTATCGCCCGGGCAAATAAGAACGGGTTGAGCGCATATCCTTGGTATAACCCCATAACCACCGGAAAAGGTTCTGAGTCACCTCCCACCATCCTAACCCGAGACATAGCTCCATCGTACATATCCTTTATCACCCTAATGTAAGCCACCGGCACACCTTTCACTTCCAGACACCTTTAAAGGACGTCCCTAGGGACCTTGTCATACGCCTTCTCTCGTTCAATAAACACCATATGCAAATCCCTCTTCCTATCCCTGTATTATTCCACCAACCTCATGATAAGGTAGATAGCTTCCGTAGTAGAACGACCCGGCATGAACCTGAACTAGTTTTTCGATATAGATACCGCCCTCCTTATCCTCCCTTCCAACACCCTCTCCCAAATTTTCATGGTATAACTTAGTAACTTGATACCCCTATAGTTGTTACAATTCTGGATATCACCTTTGTTCTTGTACACCGGAACCATTATACTCCACCTCCACTTATCAGGCATCCTCTTCGTTCTGAAGATAACATTAAACAACCCAGTCAGCCGCTCCAAGCCTTCTCTACCCGCATATCTCAAAATCGTACTGGAATCTCATCTGGTCCGGTCGTTTTGCCCCGACTCATCTTACCCATCGCACCACGACCTCCTCATCCTTGATGCGCTTATAATACCTAAAGTCGCGGTGACTCTCAGAGTGGCCCAGTTTCCCTAAGACGATGTTTCCATCCCCCTTTTCATTCAGAAATTTATGAAACTACGACTGCCATCTTTGCCTAATCTGGGCCTCTTTCATCAATACTCTACCATCCTCGTCTTTGATGCACCTCACTTGATCAAGCTCACGAGCCTTCTTCTCTCTCGCGTTGGCCAACCAAAATAACTTTTTGTCCCCACCTTTGTCTCCAAGTTCCTCATACAACCGACCAAATGCAGTAGTCTTAGCCTCTATGACCGCTAATTTTGCATCCTTCCTAGACTCCTTATATGTTTCTCTGTTCTCTCTCCTCAGATCCTCGTCGGTGCTCTCTACCAACTTAATCTAAGCTACTTTCTTGGCTTCCACTTTACCTTGGACCACGTCATTCCTCCACCAGTCGCCTTGGTGCCCGCCAGAGTAACCTTTCGAAACTCCCAACACCTCTTTTAAGCTAGAATCTTGATCATCGTTCTAATTTTTTATTCAACTTGTTGTACTCCTAAAATATATTGAAGGCGCTAAAGTTTCTGGAATTATTGTAGAAATTAAGGAAAAGCTCAATTGAGGCATGTATGGCTAAAACCCACTCTCCTTAGAATCGAACCCTATGGTGTTCATAATATCGGTGAAATTTCCAAACTTATCGTTATAGGAATTACTATTTTGAATGTGCTTGTGTTGAGAAATATATGTACAATATGTGTACCAATGCTTTCAGCATGAGTATCTTATCATTTGAGGATTATTAAAAACATGGAATATATGCTACAAATGCCTAGACTTGAATGTCAAATTCGAATAAAGGTTGTTATGCCAATTTGTATGAAAATCCTCTATGTGCTTAGGAGTTCTCAAGCTGATAATGTTATTTGAATGGGTAAAAAGGGAAACTTGAATTGTGAAATGCGGCCAAGAGCCAACTATGAAATGAGTGATTGATGGAAAATGGTAATGTCTTGGGCAATACGGCCTAGCCGATCGGGCCATGATCGGACGCCATGCCACATACATGGCGGTGTCTGTACTAAAAAATTGAAACTGGAAATTGAGATCGAAATTGAAACTGTGATAAAGGCTGATGTCTCAAATGAGATGACCTAGCCGATCGGGTCGTGATCGGACTCCGTGTAAGAATGCAGTGGTATTGTGGATAATGGAGTATCAATATTGAAGATGTCCCAAATATAAAGCTATGAAAATTTACTTGAAAGTTTATGTGATTATTAATTTGATGTGGTGGTGTTATTTAAGGATTTTATTGATTTTATGATTACTTCCTTCTTGCTTTATTTTCCAATCTAATGAGATGGTGTTTGGTTATAGATACTAGTGTTATTCGACGGTACTAACGTCCCTTTTGCCGGGGGCGCTGTATCTTTAATTGATACAGGTGGTTCCACAACAGGCGGCATCGACAAGTGTTAGCAGTATACTCCTCCCAGCAGTCTTGGTGATCCCCATTTCATTTCTGGGTCGTCCATCTTTTGTTCCTTAGGTATTGTACTTGAAGTACAGCTGGGGCCTTGTTGCCGACACTTTTGTAGTACTCTGTTGTATCTATTTAGAGGCTCCGTAGATACTATGTGGGTTGTATATGGGTATTATAATGGTCAACATATTATGTTGTGTTTTAGAATCTTGTTCCACTCAATCTTGTAAATGTGGGTACTTGACACTTATCAATGATGTAACAAATGAAATGACTTAGTAGTGTATATACAATCTTCCTATTTTCTAATTAATAAAAGCATGCCCTCTATTGATCATGAGTGAGTTGGGTAGGAAGTGTCTAACAGGCTTGCTCGGTCGGGTTTACTCGGTTGAGCATCGGTCGTGCTCCTTTAATTTAGGGGCATGACACAAACTTTCTTAAATTTAAAACTTCAACTTTCAATTATAAGTGTCGAATCAATCCCGGCCATCCGAACCCCAAACCAAACATTGATACAAATCATAAATCATCATAAGAACATGTTGGGACCTTCAAATTACCAAACCTGCATTGTTTACCTAAAACATTGACTTTGATCAACTCTTCCAATATTAATCCTCTAGTTAAGAACTAAGTGTTCCAAATCAATCCTCAACCCCTTGGAAACCAAGACATTATCTCCACTAGTCATAAATTATCAAACCAACCTACAGAATGTCTCAAATAGGGGGATGAAGTTCTAGAACTCAAAACGACCGGTCGGGTCATTATATTCACCACATCTTAAATAGATGTTCATCCTCAAACGCATTTTAAATTTACATGGGCTATTGAAAACGTGTGGATATACGCTCCATATATCATAATCGATCTCCCAAGTAGCCTTCTTACTCGGTTGCCCTATCTAAAGTATGTTCACTGACACGATCTCCTTTGACCTTAAATTCTAAACCTACCTTCCAAATTCTTATCTAGATGTACTGTGTTGAAGTCCAAAATATGCGACTTATCTTTATTATACATGTGAAGTACAAAAACATGAAATATTGATTTTACCCTCGATATTCTAGGAAGAAAAGTAAGCCTATAAGCAACCTCTCCAACTCTCACCAACACCTAAAGTGCTCCAATAAACCTCGGAATCAACTTGCCCTTCTTTCCAAACCACATCACTCCCTTCAAGGGTGAAACTTTTAAAAGTACCTTCTCACCCTCCATAAATGCCACATCACGAACCTTCTTGTTTGCATAACTCTATTGCCTCATATGTTTTATCCGAAGTCATTCTTGAATCAACTTCACCTTCTTCAAAACATCATGTACCAAATTTGTATTCAACAACCTATCCTTACAAGGCTTAAACCAACCAACAAGAGAACAACAGTGTTTACCATACAAGCCTCATATGGAGCTATCTAAATGCTGGAATAATATTTTTTATTGTAAAAAACTCCACCAAAAGGCAAGAATTAATCCCAATAACCTCAAAAGTCAATCATAAAATCTCTCAACACGTCTTCAAGAATCCGAATAGCTTATATTGACTGACTATCCTTCTGCGGGTAAAATGTTGTGTTAAGCTCTGCTTGTGTACTTAACTCCTATTGTACTACTCACCAAAAGTGAGATGTGAATAGAGTGCCATAGCCTAAAATGATAGAAATAGGCAGGCTATGCAAACAAACAACCTCCCGGATGTAAATTTGAGATAACCTCTCTGAAGTATAAGTAGTCAATATCGATATGAAATGCGCGGACTTGGTCAACCCATCCACAATGATCCACATAGCATCAAACTTCGTCAAGGAACATGGTAAACGTACCACAAAGTTTATAGTGATACACTCCCACTTTCATTTTGGTATGATCATCTTCTGAGTATAACCACTTGATTTGATGTTCATATTTAACTTGTTGGAAATTCAAACATAGTGAAATATGACCAATAATGTCCTCCTTCATCCTCTTCCACCAGTCCTGCCGCTTCAAATCATGTTTCAGCTTCATAGCACCTAGATGAATAGAATTCCATGAAATTTGAGCATTCTGAAGTATCAACTCCCTCAAATCATCAATATTAGGAACACAAAGCTGACCCTGAAGCCTCATAATCCCATTATTTCCAATAACCACTTTCTTAGAACCACCTCGCTACGTGTCCTTAAGCACTAAAAAATGGGGATCATCATAGTGGTGATCCTTAATACACTCAAACAAGGAAGACTACATAACAAAACAAGTAAGAATTCTACTAGGCTTAGAAATATCCAATCTCATAAATATATTGGCCAGGGCCTAAACATCTAAAGCTAAAGGCTTCTCCCCAGCCGGCATAAATGCCAAACTACCCATACTGACAGCCTTCCTACTCAAGGCATCTGCTACCATATACACCGTACCCGGATGATACAAGATAGTGATATAATAATCCTTAAGAAACTCAAGCCACCTTTGCTACCTCAAGTTGAAATTCTTCTTCTTGAACAAATGTGGAAGACTCTATGATCAGTATAAACCTCGCATGAAACACCACACAGGTAATGCCCTTAAATCTTAAGTGCATGCACAATAGCTGCTAACTCCAAACCATAAACTGGATAATTCTTCTCATGGTGCTTTAACTGCCGTGACACATAAGCAATCACCTTACCATCATGCATCACCATCGCACCAAGACCAACACACAAAGCATTGCAATACATAATGTATGGCCATAAACTTGTGGGAAACACCAACACTAGGGCTATAGTGAAAGCATTCTTGAGCTTTTAATATCTCTCCTCACATTCATCTAAAACTCACACTTAAAAAATTTAGTATACAATTTCTTGTCCTTCAAGTTCTGAAGTACAATCCTCAAATGATGCTCATGCTCCTCCCTACTGTGAGAGTAAACCAAGATGTCATCAATGAATACGATCACAAAAGAGTCTAAATATGACTTGAACAACCGTTCATCAAATACATGAATGACGCTGGAGCATTAGTCAAACCAAATGACATCACGAAGAACTCATATGACCATAACAAGACCTAAAAGACGTCTTACGGATATCTAAAGCTCTAACCTTCACCTGATGATAACCTGGCATCAAGTCAATCTTAGGGAAAACCTTAGCACCTTAAAGCTGATCAACCCAATTATTAGTACGAGGTAATGGATACTTGTTCTTGACAGTAACCATGTTAACTATCTTTAATCAATGCACATCCTCAATGTACCAACCTTCTTCTTAAAAAAAAATACCAGTGTACCCCAAGGAGAAACACTAGGTCTAATGAACGCATTTTCAATCAAATCTTGTAGTTGCTTCTTTAATTCCTTCGACTCAGCTTGAGACATGCGATATTGTAGAATAGACATATGTTGGGTGTCTGAAAAAAAATCAAATCCAAAATCAATATCTTATCTGGTGGCATACTCGTCAAATTTGTAGGGAACACCTCCAAACATTTCTCTCACAATTGGTACTGAATCCATAGGAGGAAGCTCTATACTAGAATCCTGAATAAATTCCAAATATGCAAGACATTACTTCTTAACCACACGATGAGCCTTCAAAAGGAGATCACTTTACCTATATAATAGCTAAGTGATCCTCTCCAATATAATCTAGGTAAATCTGGCATGGCTAAATTCACAGTCTTGGCGTGACAATCTACGATAGCATGACACAAGATTAATGATAACTACAGAAGATCAATCATCATATCATCATATCATACCCATTAATGATAACTAAAGAACATAACTACAGAAGATCAATCATCATATCATCATAACTACAGATTAATGACAATCTAAAAATAGAAGATCAATCATCATATGATACCCATTAATGATAACTACACAAGATTGATAAACCCGATCCACCATAATAGAATCTCCAACAAGCGTAGACACAAATAGGATATGTCACTAACTGACATGATATGTTTACAAGCCTCTACTGATGGATCTACCATGATCGGAACAGGGCCCCGACCTACCCATAATCTATATGCATATATACACAAGATGTACACAAAACTTATAGACTCGGCAACTCCGAAGGACGTGGATCTTACTGATAAAGATGAACTCGGGGAACACCTACTAAGGAGGTCTACCCACCCGTCTATCTGAACCTGCACCCATGAAATGCAACATCCCCAGAAAAAGGAAATAATATAACTAAAAGATGAAACTGAACTGATAATATAATAGCTGAAAGTAACTGTGAGTCAAATATAATCTGAAGATATGCTCACCTGCTCATACTGACTCAACTCTCTTAATATAGTAAATAATATAGTTGTCGGGCACTATAAGGCTCGGTATCAATATATATAACTGCTCTATTGTAGTAGACTCACTCATAGGCGCTCGGAGTAGGA
Source organism: Nicotiana paniculata (assembly GCA_005239505.1). NCBI lineage: Eukaryota > Viridiplantae > Streptophyta > Magnoliopsida > Solanales > Solanaceae > Nicotiana > Nicotiana paniculata. The sequence continues at coordinate 31,209 of ML351453.1, read as the reverse complement.
TCTCTATCTCGGTTAACTGGGCTCGCTCATAGGCGCTCGGCCATAATAGGCTCGATATATAACTTACCATCTGATCACAAGGTGCCCAATAGGGGCCTGCCCATCGATTATAGCTCGATGGTAATGAAAATACTGTAATATTGTATATATAGATTCTCTGCTCTCCTGACTGGAAGAAGATAATTCTCAATTGAACATAAAGTCCTGATAAGGGAGAAAACTTTAACTTATGAACTAGGATAATGTAAAAATTCGAGAGTATGAACTTCTATTTATGTCTCGTTAGCAAACATATATAATTACGAGATCATGCCAAAATGAAGGAAGGGCTTAGCCTTAACATACCTGGAATAGGGAAAAATCTGTGTTATATTCTTGAGAAGGATTACATCGTACATCCTTAAAATTGTAAATTCTCACGTTGCTTAAGATACTATGAAATCTCTATTTGAATAATTGAAGATCTGTACACTTCTGCGTTGCTTCAGATTTCCTTCTACATTGCTATTCTTTTAAATTGTTGAAAGATACATATCTATCTTTACATTGTTGAAAGATTCTTTGATATCTTTGATATCCTTGAATACATATATATCTTTGAAATCTTTGAATACATATCTGTCTTTGATATCTTTGAATACATATCTATCATTGAATTGAAAGATACGTAGTTTCAGATTGCCTTACATTGAATTGATTTCCACCTAACCCATAATGACTAAAAGTCATATGGTTTGGTGGTGGCTTGTTGCCACATGGGGGTGGTGGTAGTTTTAATATTTATCCATAACTTATTAGTTAATTAGGTAATATCTCATTACCCGTAACCAATTTCCCACATAATTAAGAATTATCTCAACTTACTTAAAATACTATTCAATTTTAACATACCTTGTACACCTTACTATTATGCTCATGTATTACCTTGTATGGCACTAGTCCATAAATATCGGGTATTATCATTCGGACCGTATTTTATCCCAAGTCGACAACCTTCAACGAAACTCATTTTCTTTGATTTCTTTACCTTTTTCTTTCACGACACTTACTTATTTCTTGATATAAATATCATAAATGCTTGTAATCTCAAGAAAATTTCATCCCCAAGTCTACATCAATTAACTGAAGACGAAACTTTAACGTACAAAAAACGCGAGATGTAACATCCTTCCCTATTTAGAAACATTCGTCCTCGAAAGTTTACTCTAAAATATTTTGGGAAAATTTTTCCAGACTCTCCTCCGTAAACTAGACTAAAACCAACTTGTACACTTCCAAAAAACATACTATACATGCCACACTTGGCTGCTGTCTATAAAGTGCAACACTTGGCTTCACGCAAATGTCCATTATAAATTCTGAGAATAAAAAATTAGAGCTCACCTAATGACCTACTGTCCTGAATAGAGATGTGATGAGGTATCCCACCTCAAGCCATATCTTCAGTTTGAAATAAGTGGGGGTATTTAGACTTCATTTCTTCCTCCAATTCCCACGCCATTTCTTCCACATTCTTGCTTCTCTATAAAATCTTCACGGAGGCTATTTCCTTATTCCGTATCTTGCGGATTTATCGGTCTAGGATGGCAACCGGAATCTCCTCGTATGACAAGTCCTCTGTAATCTGTATATCATCTATGGGCGCCACTCAGGTAGGATCGCCAATGCACTTCCATTGCATTGATACGTGAAAAACCGGATGGACAAACTCCACTTATGTGGGAAATTCTAACTCATAAGCTACTTGGACCACTCTCTGAATGATCCTATAAGGCCTAATATACCGTGGTATAAGCTTGCCCTTCCTGCAAAACCTCATCACACCCTTCATAGGTGACACATTTAAGAATACCCAGTCATTAACCCCGAACTCTAAGTCTCGTCACCGCACGTCAGAATATGATTTGTGAAGACTCTGAGCTATCAATAGTCACTCTCGAATAAGCTTTACTCTTTCCATGGCCTGCTGAACCAGGTTTGGCCCATGTAACCCAGATTCTCCAACATCAAATCACCCTATAGGAGATCTGCACTTACGCCCATACAAAGCCTTATATGGAGACGTCTGGATACTGGAGTGGTAACTTTTATTATATGCAAACTCAATATGAGGTAGATGTTAATCCCAACTTCTTTTAAAATCCAACACATTTGCTCGTAACATATACTTGAGCGTTTGAATTGTGCGCTCGGCTTGTCCATCAATCTGTGGATGAAAAGCTGCGTTGAGATTCACCTGAGTCCCCATACCTCTCTAAAGTGACCTCTAAAAATGTGTTGTAAACTGGGCCCCACAGTCAGATATAATAGATAATGGTATTCCGTGTAACCGCACTATCTCCTTAATATATAACTTTGCATAATCTTCTACTGTATATGTAGATCTGACTGGTAGGAAATGTGCTGATTTCATGAGCCTATCCATTATCACCCATATGGAATCGAACTTACGATGAGAACGAGGTAAACCCGTGACAAAGTCCATGTTTATCGCCTCCCATTTCCACATCGGGATCTCCATAGTCTGCTTTACCCCTCCGGGCTTCTGGTGCTCTATATTCACCTGTTGGCAACTAGGACACTGAGAGACAAACTCACCAATGTTCTTCTTCATATCATTCCACCAGTATACCTCCTTAATGTCGTGATACATCTTTGTCGACCCAGGGTGAATGGAGTACCACAAATAATGTGCCTTTAACATAATCCTATCTGGTAGCCCTGCTACATCTGGAACACACAAACGACCCATGTCTACTAACTCCACCATCACAGTATTTTGGAGTACAACTCCACCATCGCCAGAGCCTACTAACTGAACCCCCAAACAAGCCAATTGATGAATCTCCCTAGTTAATTGTCTTTTCTCGGACTCTACATGTACTAAGCTACCCATAGATTGGCGACTTAAGGCATCTGCTACAACATTATCTTTCCCTGGATGGTAGAGAATGTTAACATTGTAATCTTCCAATAACTCAAGACATAGCCTCTTTCGCAAATTCAAATATTTTTTCTTCAAGATATATTGGAGGATTTTATGATCTGCGAATACATCATCATGAACACCATATAAATAATGCCCCCATATCTTAAGTGCATGGACAACCGCAACTAACTCGAGGTCGTGGGTCGGGTAATTCTGCTCATGCTTCCTTAATTGCCTTGAAGCATACAAAATTACTTTCCCATGTTGCATCAGGACACATCCAAACCCGACACATGAGGCATCGCAATACATGGCATAACTATCTGGGCCCTCTTGAAGTGCTAGAACTGGCGTTGAGGTCAACCTATTCATAAGCTCCTGGAAACTCTGCTCACAGGCCTCTGTGCACTCAAACTTAGTTGCTTTTCTACGTCAACTTCGTTAATGGTGCTGAATGAGAAGAAGCAACCTCTACGAACCTCCATTTAGTATCGTGATAAGCCTAGAAGCTACGAATCTCTGTCGGAGTGGTAGGTCTAGGCCAGGATTTCACAGCCTCAATCTTCTGAGTGTCTACCTTTATACCTCCATCGGATACAATGTGCCCCAAGAATGCTACAGACTTCAACCATAACTAACATTTAGAAAACTTAGCATACAATTTATTATCACGGAGGGTTTGGAGAACCGCTCGCAGGTGGACTACATGCTCATCCTCTGAACGTGAATAAACCAGTATATCATCAATAAAGACTATCATGAACATATATAAACATGGACATAATAGGCTATTCATCAAGTCCATAAATATGGTAGGTGCATTCGTCAACCCGAAGGACATGACAAAGAACTCGAAGTGGCCATATCGACTCTTGAAGGCTGTCTTGGGAATATCTTTCGCCCAAACTCTGACCTGGTGGTACCCCGACCTCAAATACATCTTTGAAAAGCATCTAGCTCCCTGCAACTGATCAAACAAGTCATTTATCCTTGGAAGTGGATACTAATTCTTAATAGTTACCTTGTTCAGTTGCCTATAATCGATACACATGCTCAGCGAGCCATCTTTCTTCCGTAAAAACAGTACTGGTGCACCCCAAGGTGATATACTGGGCTAGATGAAACCTTTCTCCAGCAAATCTTTTAACTGCTCCTTCAACTCCTTTAATTCGGTAGGTGCCATTCTATACGGAGGGATGGATATTGGTTGAGTTCCCGGAAACAAATCGATGCCAAAATCAATCTCTCGCTCTGAAGGAATACCTGGAAGTTCATTCGGGAATACATCTGCGTACTCTTTGACTACGGGAATAAACTGAAGTGTAGGTATCTCATCATCTGCATCTCTAACTTGCACAATATGATAAATTCACCCTTTGGCGATCATCTTCCTCGCCTTCAGATAGGAAATAAACCTACCTCTGGGTGTTTCTGTATTACCTACCAATTCAAGGACTAGTTCACCCGGAAAATGAAATCTAGCTATCGTTTCTCGACAATACACTATGGCATAACAAGCTGCCAACTGGTCCTTTCCCATGATAGCATCAAAATCCAATATCTCTAGCTCAACTAGGTTGGCTGAGGTTTGACAAACACAAAATGACTTCGTACAACCTCGCTAAACCTGTATAGATATAAGTGATTCTCCGACCGGTGTAGATACTGTAAAAGGATCACTTAGTATTTCAGGCAGTATATCAAACTTCCCCGCGACAAATGATGTAATACACGATAAAGTAGATCCTGGGTCTATTAAGGCATATGCATCGTGAAAGAAAATGGTCAACATAACAGTCATAACGTCTGGTGAAGACTCCTGGTTCTGTTGAGCCGCTAAAGCATAGCTAAAATTCTGGTTACCACCTGAACTGGAACTTCTACCTCTGCCTCGACCTCTACCAGCCAAAGACTGAGACCCGTGCCTTGAAGGATGCACATACATAGATGATCCTGTTGCTGAATTCACTAATTGTACCATACCCCCAGAATCTCTATTTGCGCAATCTCGGATCATATGCCCTGGACGTCCACACGTACAACAAGCATCGAAACTGGCTTGGCATTGGCCCAAATGTCCTCTACCTAAGATGTCACACCGCAGTGGAAATGACCATGTCTGCCCTGAACCTCGTTTTGGCTACAAATCTGATGGCCATGAGCTCTCACCTGTGACCTGACTGAGTTTAATGGTCACACATGTAACCATGTAAATTAGTTGGTGTAGGCCTAGGTGGCCGTTCAAAGTACTGGAGCCTATAACTACTCTGAGACTGCTCCTGAGACCTAGTAAATCTGATCCTCGTACGTTTCCTTGACTCGGTCCTCTCCGTACCCTGATGTTGACGCCTACCCCTTTCTATACTCTGGGTGAATGCCTGAATCCAGGAGATATCCATATTATCCTGAAATGCAGTGGTGGCACATGCCTCGGTCAAATTTGGGGCCAACCATGCTATACACCTATGGATCATGTCCCGTATAGTAGCAACTATGGATGGTTCATATATGGCCAATGAGTCAAAACAAAGACTATACTCTCGAACACTCATATTGCCCTGCTTGAGGGCTATAAACTGATCGACTCGAGCCTGTCAGATCTTCCGCGGTAAGTACTGGTCTAGAAAGGCATCTGAAAAATTCTCCCAAAAAGCTAGAGGTGCATCACGTCCCCTGGACCTTTCCTATCCCTTTTACACAAGGATGGCTATATCTCGGAGTGGAAAAGCTGCTAGCTGAACTGCTTCTTTCTCCGTGGCGTGCATAACCCGAAAGATTCTGTGAAGCTGATCTATGAAATTTTGCGGGTCCTTTCTCTGATCTGTCCCCGTGAACTCTAGGAGACTCAAAGCAATAAACTCTCGGACCCTTGAACTCCCAGACCCCTCAGAAGATCTTGCACTAGCGGATGCCCTAGCATGTTGCTGGGTAGCTACCAACCGTGTCAACAAATGTACCGCACTCCTCAAGTCCTGATCAGATGGAAGCGGTGGTGGAACTGTATGTGCGGAATCCCTAGTAATCTCCTCAGGTGGTGGAGGAGCCGGTAATGGCTGAATAGGGTCTCTCCTTGGGCCCCATCTACTGGGGGTGCCCTGCTAGTCCCCTCACCTACTACTGTATCTCTCCTATGGCTACCTGTACTCTTCCTAGTCACTGTCATCTGTTCATACGAACTTTCTAGACACGACGTGTAGATTCCCTAGGACAGAACTGCTATGATACCACTTTTGTCACGCCCCGAGCCTGGGGGCGAGACTGGCACCCGGTGCCTCAACTATCCTTGTGTACCAACTTGCGACTCAGGAACTCTGGAAGTATAATGTCATACTTTGGCCAGGGGCCACATAGCAAGACAATTTGCGAAGCAAAATATAAAACTGAATGGAAACTAACGCTGACAAAATGTCAATATAAAGCTGGGCCGGCAAGGCCGTCATAACTACTACAACTGACAAGCCAAAAAAATATACATACAGTGCTTATAAGCCCACATACTGCACTAACTGACAGGATATGTTTACAAGCCTCTATTGATGGATGTACTGTGATCAAAACAGGGCCCCGAAACTGCGAAGGACATGGAGCTTACCGATAAAGTTGAATTCGGGAAACACCTACCTAAGGAGGTCTACCCGCCTGTCTATCTGAACCTGCAGGCATGAAATGCAGCGTCCCCAGAAAAGGGGGCATGAGTACGAAATAATGCACCGATTATGCAAGGCAATAATATAACTGAAAGCTGAAACTGAACAGATAATATAATAGCTGAAAGTAACTAGGAGTCAAGATAATCTGAAGATATGCTCAAATGCTGATACTGACTCAACTCACTCAATAAAGTAAATAAAATAGTTTCCTGGCCCTATAAGGCTCGGTGTATATATATACAACTGCTCTGTCGTAGTAGGCTCACCCATAGGCGCTCGGTCATACTAGGCTCAGTATCTCGGCCAACTGGGCTCGCTCATAGGTGCTCGGCTACAGTAGGCTCGGTATATAACTTACCATCTAATCAGAGGTTGCCTAATAGGGGCCTACCCATCGATTATAGCTCGATAGTGATGATAATACTATAATACAATATATAAATTATCTGCTCTCTTGACTGGAAGAAGATAATACTCAATTGAACATAAAGTCCCGATAAGGGAGAATACTTTAACTTATGACACTAGGATAATGTATAAATTCGGAAGTATGAACTTCTATTTATGTCTCGTTATCAAACATATGTAAGTATGAGATCATGCCAAAATGAAGGAAGGGCTTAACCTTAACATACCAGGAGTAGGGAAAAATCCATGTGATATTCATGAGAAGGATTACACCGTACTTCCTTAAAATTTCAAACACGTTCCTTAAGATACTATGAAATTTCTATTTGAATTATTGAAGATGCATACCCTTAGGCGTTGCTTCAGATTTCCTTCTACATTGCTATTCTTTTTAATTTTTGAAAGATACATATCTATCTTTAAATTGTTGAAAGATACATATCTATCTTTGATACACATCTGTCTTTGATATCTTTGAATACATATCTGTCTTTGAATTGAAAGATAAGTTTTCAGATTGCCTTATATTGAATTGATTTCCATCTAACCCATAATGACCAAGAGTCATATAGTTTGGTGGTGGCTTTTTGCCATGTGGGGGTGGGGGTGGGGGTGGGGGTGGGGGTGGTTTTAATCTTTATCCATAACATATTAGTTAATTAGGCCGGCAGCGGAAAATGGGATATCAGGGTCGGAATTGAATTCCGGAAGTTGGAACAGGTTCGTAATGTCATTTTGGATATTTGTGCAAATTTTCAGATCAATCGGAGGTGTTTTGGATGGTTTCCGTATCGTTGGTGGAATTTAGAAATTTCAAAGTTCATAGGCTTAAATTTGATGTGATTTCGGTGTTTTTGCATTGATTTGGTGTTTCAGGGGTTCGACTAAGTTTGAATGATGTTATGGTATACGTTGGTAGGTTTGGTTGAGGTCCCGGGGGCCTCGGGTGTATTTCGGATGCTCAAACGAGCACTTTTGGTCTTTAGGAGATTGCTAGTTTTCTGGTTTTTTAGCAGCAATGGTTTGTTCATTGCGATCGCATGAGTTCATCCGCGATTGCGTAGAGTAAGTTGTGGCCATGCTGATTTTCTGAATCGCAACCGCGAAGGTAAGAGTGTGATCGCATAGGGTGAGCAGTCTTGGTCTTCGTGTGGAGACCTTTGCATTCGCGTAGAAGGACTTGGAGTGGAAGTGAGGTGATGGAATGTCTCTATGCGATCGCATAGAACTGGTCGCGAACGTACAGAGAAAGCGCAGCTAGGCAGAATCTTTTAAACATCAAAATGAGGGTTTGGTCTATTTTTGCAAAAAACTCATTTGAGAGCTCGGGAGAAGGTGGAGATTGAAGAGATATTCAGTAGAGTTCTTGAGGTAAGTCTTCTTCCATCATATTTGGGTTAATTTCATGAATTAGCCTTGATCTTTACCACGTAATTTGAGGAATTAAAGTGGAAATTAGGGAAAAATGGGAGGAAAATTTGGGACTTTCTTTTGATGATTTGAGTGGGCAATTGAGGTTGGATTTTGGTAAATTTGGTATGGGTAGACTCGTGAGGGAATGAGGATTCTAGTTTTATGATTTTTATCAAATTTCGAGACGTGGGCCTGGGGCCGGGTTTGGTCAATTTCGGGAATTGTGCCTAATTTTGATAGTTTTCGATTGGGGTTCATCTCCCTAGCATATTTTGATGTTATTGATCTTATTTGTGATAGAATCGGAGCATTTGAGAGCCGATTCGAGGGGCAAGAGCATCGCGGAGTGGCTTTTGGGGTGTTTTGAGGTAAGTAATGATTGTAGCTCTAAACTTGTGGGTATGAAACCCCGACATTTTATATTGTTTTGGTAAATGAGGTGATGCACATGCTAGGTGACGAGCGTGTGGGCATGCACCGATAGGGATTGTGACTTGGTCCGTCCCGTAACAACTATTAAGCCGCGCATTCGATTTGAAACCTTACGACTTCCTGTATTTTAGAAATTTATACTTGTTTATGGGCTGTGAGCCATATTTGGGGCCTTGTGCTGACCTGTTTAGACCCTCAAGGGGTATTTTTACACTATTCTCACACCATCCTGATAGGACGTTTGTGAACTCAGTCATGTTTACCACTTGTTGTTATTTTCACTATTTTGAAACTCTGAGAAGTATTTTGGGCTGAGTCCCGTGAGTTGAGATGAATTGCCCGAGAGGCTTGTGAAGATGTCTGAGTGAGGTCGAGCACCGAGTATGTGAGGATTATTAGGAATCGGGCCGCCGCAGCAATATATATGTTATATATTACATATGGATCGGGCTGCACGCCGCAATAATATATATTATATATGGATCGAGCTGTACGCCACAACTATATATATATATATATATTATATTGTTACACCCCGTATTCTGAGTGGAACTTCTTTTTATAAGTTATCTTCAATATGTAACCATAGCAAGCCCATAAAAATATTATCAATTTTGATGGTGGCAGTCTTATCACATCAATCTCTAGCCTATTTGATTTTCTTTATATTTACATATCAAGAATCATGTGAATACTATGCATACACGGCACAAACAAACAAACAGTGTAGACACAATGTTATCATATAACTTGAAATATTGGTGTGACAAAACAATATTTTTGCTAATCTTTTACATGTTCTAACACGCTTTCTGTTTCATATTTTAAAGTTACTCTTGAAACTTTTATATTTTGATATTTTTCTATTATACTTTCGGCATAATTGGTATAATACTGTGATATAAATTTGTATTACTTTTGACCATTCTGTTGCATACAATATTAAAATATGAGTTAAGATAACAGAATATGTCTATGCCTACCCGTAAGTTTACTAACCTTGATACCGTTAGATATTATGTTAGTGTGATATTTTCATTAAGTGGAGTATTTTAGTAAAAGTTTTATAAGTATAATTTTGGATAGTTACCATTATTTCTATTTTCGGATATGGTAAATTATACACATAATATGAGAAAGTTTATGATATTTTTTTTATTGTAAAGATAGAAATTATTTTCTCACAAGAAAAGAAGGTTATCTTTTTATCATTTTAAGAATTAAGCATACAAAAATTTGTACTCTTTACATGAGATTAGGAAGATTAGAAGTTAAGAAAATATATGTATTTTTACATGGATGCTTTAATGAAATAATAGTGTATGAACTTATTTTACGGGGTACCACACTGTAATAGTACGGTGTATAAAGTATATTATAGAATGATATGTAAAGTGTATTAAAAAGGAGTAGTATTTTAAGTAATTTGAGATAATTCTTAATTAAGTGGATAAAGATTTGATAAAAGGTTAACCCCCACGTGCCAGCCTTACCTTATGGGAATGGTGACTCGTATATTCATTATATTATGTGGAATGAGTTGAAATGAGAGATTTGGCAAAGACGATGTGTCGTTTTCCAAAAGTTTGTCTCTAATATCAAGTTTAAGTGCCATTTATGTATCCTTCTTTCCCTTTTATATTTGGACATATATGGCTATCATCTTTACCTTTCTATGACAACTACATGTGGCTCATACGCAGAAGTCTAGAATTCCCTAAACCTTTTTATTGTTAAATTTCCTTTGCTTAACAAGCTTGGTTTTTTCTAGTAGACTAGTGTTTTCTTCCTTGGATGAAAGTACCTATTCCTCTCAATGCCGATGTATACGAGACTTAAAGTGAAAAACCTTCAATAGGTGACTTCAGGCAAGACATTCGTGATCTCATGGTAAACCTTGTCAAGTTCTTGAATGACAATGGTAGTGCATTTACTGTCGATATCTATCCTTTTACAAGTCTCTACAATGACCCCAACTTTCCGGCTGACTATGCTTTCTTCGACGAATTTTTTTTCCTACACTGATCTTGCCATTATGTGTTTTCGCAATTAACATGTGTTAGAGGGATTATCAAGAGAATCGGCTCAGACAATCCCTCCTTTCTTTTGGCACGGTCCAAATTATACTGAAGAAACGAGAAAATACACAGTTTCTATAAATTACTATATTCATAGATATAGTAGGGGTGTCTATATTCTTGATTCCCCATGAGAATTATTATTATTTTCTTTTCATGGGTCTTAGAATAATATGCAGTTGGAAAAGTTTATCCGGAAGGACTATGGAGATTATTACGTACTTTTCATGCATTTCATACATATGCATTGACCCATGACCAGATGGCGTTATATACGCGTATATATGTAAATATATGTATAGGGGATATGGGAATAGGTTACGGCATTATATACGCACCACCACATGATCAGCTGGTATATGATGATGATGTTGCCCACAATGGCTGAAATATGATTCAAACGACGTTATATACGCGTCTATATGTATGTATATTCAAACGACATTATATACGCGTATATATGTATATATATATATGTATATGGGATATGGGAAAGGTTATGGCGTTATATACGCACCACCACCTGATCAGCTGGTATACAATGATAATTTTTCCCACAGTGGACGATATGATATGATGGGTTGCGCTCAGAGGCTGATGATGTTATGAAACATATAACTATGCACGACATGACATTCATACGCATATGCATGATGCTAAAAGTGATTTATTATTACAGAGTTATCCAGACATAAAGGTTGATTCACTTACTCTATATCTCTTCCATGTCTCTTATGTATTTATTTATGTGCCTTACATACTCAGTACATTATTCGTACTGACGTCCCTTTTGCATGGGGACGCTGCATTTCATGCCCACAGGTGCAGGTAGGCGAACTGACAGCCCCCCTTCTTAGGATCTCTGATCAGCGAAAGTTAGAGTGCTCCACTTGATCCGGAGCTACTTTTGATTTTGGTACGATACGTTTGTATATAGATATATATGGGTATGACGTGGCTCAGGCCCGTCTTTATACAATTATGTTTCTATTAGAGGTCTGTAGACGGTATGTCTAGTTGTATAGTATGTGGCCTTACCGGCTTCCAGTTTTGAGATGTATAATTGTCTATAGCAACCTTGTCGGCTCGTCGTACGTATGTTGTACGTATATGTATGTATGCCTATTTGTGCAGATTTTCTTCATGTATAATGTTCTCATAATTCAGCAGATGTTATTCAGGTTCATATTTTAGACGCATGTTTAGGGGTGTTTGACAGGTAGGACTCAGGCAACCGTCGCAGCCCATCGGTTTGGGTCGTGACAGAAATGGTATCAGAGCAGTTATGTCCTAGGATTGTCTATAGACTGTGTCTAGTAGAGTCTTGTTTATTGGTGTGTCGTGCACCACACTTATAGACATGAGGCTACAGGACATATATGATGTTATCCTCTTTTCCTATCTTAGATCGTGCGATATAAGAATTTATGTTTTTAATGATGTGTTACGTTTTCAGCGATTCCTCCGAAGACCACAGCCGCTAGTACGAGTCAGAAGGCTACGAAGGTGTTAGAAAGAGAGATAAGTTATACTATGGATTCACATCCATCTGAGATCATAGTTTCTATTGATGAGGATCCATCCGAGGAGCCATATGAGTTTCCCGTTCGTGTTGTTTCGGCCACTCCGACAGTAGATGTGGTGAGAGGAGTTCTGACCTTACTAAGTCCCTTAGTTCCACTATCACAGCCCATTGATCGGGGTATGATGGGAGTAGATCATGGATTGGCACATGCGGGATTCCCTCAGGCTCAAAACTATGACAAGGTATTTGCGGACACCAGCTCTTCTAAGGTCCCAGATATCCCACAGTCTTGGGAGTTTGTCAATCAAGGTTCGCCAGTGTATGTTATGGGATATGCAGAGGAAGTGGATAGTAGTCGGACTAAGAGGAGGAAGGTAACTGATAATGATATGAAGGTTCCACTTCAAAGTGTTTCTGATCAAGGTTCTTATATAGGACGAGGCGAGGACCCTGTACTATAGACTTCCTCCAAGTGTCAATTTTTGGTTGGTGAAGTTCCACCTCTTCTTGGAATACTACCAAGTCAGGGTTTTAATTGTGTTTGGTTGTTTTACGAGGATGTAGGGAGCCTTGTCCTGACTTGTATATATTATTGTTATGCCTACTTAGAAGTTTTGCTGACAGTAAACTGTATATAGTTTTGGGTATAATATGCATATGGCTTAGTTAGCCCCTATATATAGAAACCTTTTTTCTAAATTAGTTATGCAAGTTAAGTCTTATTGTTACTTACATATATGGATATTACAGTAATGGCCCGTGACAGACTTAATACTAAACAAGGATAAGATACGTGGTGTTCGGTTGGATAGAACTTGATATTATAATGCGTATGGATTATTTGGACTTTGTTATGCTAACATCAAGTGTAGGTCAAAGATGGTTTAATTTCAAACCCCAAGAGAGACTCTTTTAGAATGGGAAGGTAATACGGCATCACCAAGATATAAATTTATCTCATATCTCAAGGGAAGGAAGATGATCAATACGGGCTGTAATTATCACTTAGTTCGGGTTCAGTATACAGAAGAAGAGTCACCAACCATTTAGTCTATCCCTATGGTGAATAAGTTTCCCGATGTTTTTCCTGATGAGCTTCCGAGTCTTTCGGCAAGCGAGAAATTGAGTTTGTTATTGACCTACTACCTGATAATCTATTCCTCCCTATAGAATGGCCCCCGCAGACTTGAAAGAGTTAAAGGAATAACTAAGGGACTTGCTTAAAAAAAGGTTTTATCAGACCTAATACGTCACCACGGGGAGCACTTGTGTTATTTATGAGAAAGAAGGGTTGTTCTTTACGAATGTGTATTGATTATAGGTGATTGAATAAGGTGATGATCTAGAATAAGTACCCGTTTTCGAGAATTGGTGATCTAATTGATCAGTTATAAGATGCCAAGTGTTTTTCAGAGATAGACTTGAGATCCGGGTACCATAAAGTTAGGATTAAGGATGAAGATATTCTGAAGATAGCATTCAGGATCGGATATGAGAACCTTTAATTTCGTGTTATGTCGTTAACTTTGACCAATGCCCAGTAGTATTCATGGATTTATTGAACTGTGTGTGGCCCTTGTAGATTTGTTCATAATTATATTTATCGACGATATATTGGCATATTCTCGTTCAGAGATGGAGCATGTAGATCATTTGCGTACTATGCTCAGAGTTATACAAACGGAGAAGTTGTATGCAAAAAAATTCTCTAAATGTGAATTCTGGTTAGACTATGTGTCTTTCCTTGGGCATATCATTTCGCGTGGATATAAAATAGATTGAAGCAGCGAAGACAGCCTAGAAACACAACATCGACGGAGGTTCATAGCTTATCCGTTTGGCAGGTTATTACATGAAATTTGTTATGGAATTTTCTTCTCTTTTAAGCACCTTTGACTAAAGTTATATGAGGTTTCTCGCTTGATGTTCCAGAATAACATGAGGAAATCTTGAAGAAAGGCTGTGAATATTCGAGAATTCAGATATGGTTTGGGTTTTAGTTTAGTTTATAGAGGAGGCCCTAGTGAAAATTTTGTAAATCTCTAAGAGTTAACATTCGAGGACGAATGTTTCTAAATGGGGAAGGATGTTACAACCCGTATTTTGAGTGGAACATTTTTTTTATAACTTATCTTCAATAAGTAACCATAGCAAGCCCATAAAAATATTATCACTTTTGATGGTGGAAGTCTTATCACATCAATCTCTAGCCTATTTGATTTTCTTTATATTTACATATCAAGAATCATGTGAATACTATGCATACACAGCACAAACAAACAAACAGTGTAGACACAATGTTATCGCATGACTTGAAATATTAGTGTGACAAAACAATATTTTTTCTAATCTTTTACATGTTCTAAACTCTTTTTGTTTAATATTTTCAAGTTACTCTTGAAACTTTTATATTTTGATATTTTTCTATTATACTTTCGGCATAATTGGTATAATACTATGATTTAAATTTGTATTATTTTTGAGTATTCTGTTGCATACAATATTAAAATATGAGTAAGGATAACAAATGAGACTTACAGCTATTGGTAGATTTGCAATAGATATTATGACCATTAAAAGTGGTAATATTATTTTAAACCTTTCTATGTTACAGCAGAATATGTCTATGCCTACCCGTAAGTTTACTAACCTTGATACCGTTAGATATTATGTTAGTGTGGTATTTTCTATTACGTGGAGTATTTTAGTAAAAATTTTATAAGTATAATTTTGGATAGTTACCATTATTACTATTTTCAGATATGGTAAGTTATACACATAATATGAGAAAGTTTATGATATTTTTTTATTGTAAAGATAGAAATTATTTTCTCACAAGAAAACAAGGTTATCTTTTTATCATTTTAAGAATTAAGCATAGAAAAATTTGTACTCTTTATATGAGATTAGGAAGATTAGAAGTTCAGAAAATATATGTATTTTTACATGGATGCTTTAATGAAATAATAATGTATGAATTTATTTTATGGGGTACCACATGACCGTAATAGTACGGTGTATAAAGTATATTATAGAATGATATGTAAAGTGTATTAAAAGTGAGTAGTATTTTAAGTAATTTGAGATAATTCTTAATTAAGTGGATAAAGATTGGATAAAAGGTTAACCCCCACGTTTCAACCTTACCTTATGGGAGTGGTGACTCATATATTCATTATATTATGTGGCATGAGTTGAAATGTGAGATTTGGCAAAGACGATGTGTCATTTTCTAAAAGTATATCTCTAATCTTAAGTTTGAGTGCCATTTATGTCGATGTAATCCTTCTTTCCCTTTTATATTTGGAAATATATGGCTATCATCTTCACCTTTCTATGACAACTATATGTGGCTCATACATAGAAGTCTAGAATTCCCTACACCTTTTTATTGTTAAATTTCCTTTGCTTAACAAGCTTGGTTTTCTCTAGTAGACTATTTTTTTTTACCTTGGGTGAAAGTAACTATTCCTCTCAATGTCGATGTATACGAGGGTTCAAGTGAAAAACCTTCAATAGGTGACGTCAGGCAAGACATTCGTGATCTCATGGTAAACCTTGTCAACTTCTTGAATGACAATGGTGGTGCATTTACTTTCAATATCTATCCTTTTACAAGTCTCTACAATGACCCCAACTTTCCGGCTGACTATGCTTGCTTCGACGATTTTTTTTCCTACACTGATCTTGCCATTATGTGTTGTCGCAATTAACATGTGTTAGACGGATTATCAAGAGAATCGGCTCAGGTATGTTAAGGCAATCCCTCATTTCCTTTGGCATGGTCCAAATTATACTGAAGAAACGAGCAAATACACAGTTTTTATAAATTACTATATTCATAGATATAGTAGGGGTGTCTATATTCTTGATTCCCCATGAGAATTATTATTATTTTCTTTTCATGGGTCTTAGAATAATACGCAGTTGGAAAAGTTTATCCGGAAGGACTATGGAGATTGTTAGGTACTTTTCATGCATTTCATACATGTGCATTGACCCATGAACAGATGGCGTTATATACGCGTATATATGTAAATAAATGTATATAGGATATGGGAAAGTTTTACGACATTATATACGCACCACCACCTGATTTGCTGGTGGATGATGATGATGTTTCCCACATTGGCTTAAATATTATTCAAACATTGTTATATATGCGTATATATGTATGTATATTCAAACGGCGTTATATACATGTTTATATGTATGTATATATACGTATATGGGATATGGGAAAGGGTATGGCGTTATATACGTACCACCACCTGATCAGCTGGTATACGATGATGATTTTGCCCACAATGACCGATATGATATGATGGGATGCCCTCAGAGGCTGATGATGTTATGAAACATATACCTATGCACGACATGACATTCATACGCATATGCATGATGCTAAAAGTGATTTATTATTACAGAGTTATCCAGACATATAGGTTGAGTCAATTACTCTATATCTCTTCCATGTCTCTTATGTATTTATTTATCTGCCTTACATACTCAGTACATTATTCATACTGACCTCCCTTTTGCCTGGGGACGCTGCGTTTCATGCACGCAAGTGCAGGTAGCCGAACTGACAATCCCCCTTCTTAGGATCCCTGATCAGCGAGAGTTGGAGTGCTCCACTTAATCCGGAGCTACTTTTGATTTTGGTACAATACGTTTGTATATAGATATATATGGGTATGATGTGGCTCAAACCCATCTTTATACAATGATGTTTCTATTAGAGATCTGTAGACAGTATGTCTAGTTGGATAGTATGTGGCCTTGCCGGCTTCCAGTTTTGAGATGTATAGTTGTCTATAGCAAACTTGTCGGCTTGTCCTACTTATGTTGTATGTATATGTATGTATGTATTTTTGTGCAGATTTCCTTCATGTATATAATGTTCTCGTAATTCAGCAGATGTTTTTCAGGTTCATATTTTAGAGGCATGTTTAGGGGTGTTTGACAGGTAGGACTCAGGCACCCGTCGCGGACCATCGGTTTGGGTCGTGATATATATATGGATCAGGCTACCCGCTGCAGTAATATACATTATATATGGGTCGGGCTGCACACCGCAACAATATATATATTGGATCGGGTTGCACGCCACATCAATATAGCGCTTGGACTGAAGGATCCCCTCTAGGAGTTTGTACACCCCCAGTGAGCGCAATCGACTATTATATGGATCAGGTTGCATGCCGTAACGTATTTACATAGATCGGGTTGCTCGCCGCAGCGTATGTTATATGGATTGAGTTGCATACCGCAGCGTATGTTATATGGATCGAGCTGCACGCCGCGTATATATATATATATATATATATATATATATATACATATACATACATACATACATACATACATACATATTGGAGCGGGCTGCACGCCACAACAGTTGTTACATGGTACCTGATGAGTGAGAGTGCTGAGTGTGAGCATTGGCTTATGAGAGTAGAGGTCGAGCACCGAGTATGTGAGGATAATTATGGATCGGGCAGCACGCCGCAACAATATATATTATATATGGATCGGGCTGCACACCGCAGCAATATATATATATTATATGAATCAGACTGCACGCCGCAGCAATATAGCGCTTGGGCTGAAGGAGCCCCTCCATGAGTCGGTACACCCCCAGTGAGCGCCGTTAACTATTATATTGATCGAGTTGCACGCTGCAGCGTATGTTATATGGATCGGGTTGCTCGCCGCAGTGTATGTTATATAGATCGGGTTGCACGCCGCAGCGTATGTTATATGGATCGAGCTGCACACCGCGCATATATATATACACACGTATTGGATCGGGCTGCATGCCGCAACAGTTGTTACATGGTACCTGATGAGTGTGAGCGCTGAGTGTGAGCATTGACTTATGAGAGTAGAGTCACGAGTGACTAAGAGTCTTGCCCGAGAGGCTTTATTTGTGAGCGACACTGTGCCCGAGTGGCTGATATTTTATGAAACCATTATTTTCACTTACACTGAGTCTCTTTGATAAATATTGGCTAATGTTTTATACAAGTTTGAAAAAGAAAAACTGGAATTTTGTGAAGGCTTTGGGAAATGTGGACTCTTGACTTGATCTATTACCTTTACTGGTACTTATTATTATGAAACTATAAAGTTTAAATTCCTGTCACTGCACTCAAGTTTTTAGATACTTTGGTTACTTACTGAGTTGGCGTACTCACGTTACTCCTTGCACCTTGTGTGCAGATTCAGTTATCGGGGTAGAGTGATGGTTGAGCTACCCCATTTGGAGAAATGTTCGGAGATTGTGAGGTAGCTGCTCGGCGTCCGCAACCTACTCTTTCTCCTTCCTACTCTGACATCTTACTTTACTTCCCATACTTGTTATAGTAGAGGACTTGTATTAGACTGTATCACCTCTTAGATGCTCATGACGGTTGACTCTAGAGGTTGGGGTTGTGTTTAGATATTATAATCATTTTTATTATTTTGAAATTCTTAAGAAACAGAATTATTATGAAAATTCAAAAATTTGATGTATTAAATGGGAACTCATTACGTTATTTTCAGCGAATTGGCTATCCTAGTATCACGATAGGCGCCATCATGGCTAGTTAAGGTCTGGGGTCGTGAAAGTTGGTATCATAGCGCTATGTTACATAGGACTCAACGGTCATGAGCAGGTTTAGTTGAGTCTTGCGGATCGGTACGGAGACGTCTGTACTTATCTCCGAGAGGCTGTAGACCCTCAGGAAAATCTCACATTCTTAATTCTTGTCGTGCGAATCCATTTATTCAGCCAAAAGCGTAACTCTTTGAATTCCTTCCATATATTCGAATGCTCACGTGAGCGCTCGATATCAACTGTGCGTCGAAGGCTTGTGACTTCCATGGATGAGATGTTATTTTAGCATTTTGATAATGGGCCAGTCTGGAGGACTTGAGGCTGGATTCTGTCTGTGGCTTGAGTGCTGGGAATTTGTTGTGTGAGCACATGTATTTGGGACTTATATGTCCGTTGATGTCCTTATTGACGGGACTTTGTGACTGGATGCCTATGTGGTGAGTGTGATTTGATGGTTAGGTGTGTTCAGACAGTGATTTGTGACAAAAGGATTGGCTGGAAATGTGGCAAGAATTATTGAGTGTTTTATTTTTGTCTCGGTTTGTTATATGGCTTCGAGTTGTGAGTGTATTGGAAGACCTCTCATGTTGTTTAGTTGTGGAGTGAAGCGGGTTTTTTTGTTGGGTTATGAGTTCCTAGTGATGTCTTTTGGGATGATCATTGCTCCAGTAAAGTTCATGTATTTGATTAACGGTGTATTCCAACAGTAATTGCACTCTTTTGTTATTGTATTCATTGATGGCATCCTGGCGTATACGCCTAGCCAAGAGTTGCGTACTCAGTATTTGAGGACGGCATTATAAGGATTCAAGGAGGAGAAGCTCTATGCAAGGTTCCCCAAGTATGAATTTTTTGCTCATTTCAGTAGCATTCTTGGGACACGTGGTGTCTAGTGAGGGTATCCATGTGGTCAGACGTGTGTAGGTAGAGCTTCCAGAAGCTCAGGATTTCTTTGACCACCGCTCCAGTTTTAGTTCTGCCATTAGCTTCAGGTTCTTATACCGCGTATTATGATTCCTCGAGGGTAGGCGTTGTTTGTGTTTAGATACATAAGGGTGTAGTGATTGCGTGATAGTTATGGTCTTCATAAATGTATAGAGAGATATCAGTTTGAGGCTAAGCAGGCATGGGTGTCTCCTGCGGGTTATCCTGGGGTGCTTGATCCTTATGTTGTTCTGTAGTAAGTTCTCTTCTACCAGTAAATGATATATGTTGTAATTTGAGTTTAGATCGCTTGTGGAAGTTGGCATGACTTTTGCAATGGTGAATGTGAGATTTGCAGATGACTTGAGTTGTTAGACGGGTTATGTTATTATGGGCATTGTGAGTTATCGTTGTCTTGATCGTTTGATTTGAGCCAAGTGGGGGAGTCTGTTAATGATAAATTGATTACACGACTATGTGTTGTATTGGTTTCAGTTCGTGGTATATTGGTAAATCAGTTATGACCTACAGATGTGGGGTCTAGGAATGACTCGAGTAATGAAAATTTCGTCGATATAGGTTGTAATGTACTCTATTGGGTAAATGGGTTCTATTGAATGATTGAGTGGTAATTGTAAAAGGTGTAGTGTGTGCAGTGTATGGACTTGCTTGTGGCTTCAAGTGAGTGGATTACTTTCCTAGTATGTTAGTATGCAAACGGGTCAGGTCGATTCTGTCTAATTGGTCGGTGTAATTGAAATTTACGTTGGAGGGTGTCATGACTTGTGGCATTTCTACATTTTCATGGACTCTACATATCAGTATCAGAAAAGTGAAGGTAATGGCTTTAGATTCACAGGAAGTCTCTTCAGGGTAAGTACTTTTGAATGTGGTAGGTTGGGGATATTTGAGAGAGTATTCGACGACTTATGAGCCTTAGACGACATGGTTTTATGCTTGGATTGCGTGTGGTGAGTCTGGCTTGAGAATTACGGTATTATGGAAAAAAGAAGTATCAATTCGAAGGTAAGTCAGAATGAACTTGGATAAATAGGACAACTTGGTAGTAGGTCGGATCGACATGGTAAGGGATACGGTTCGTTCTTTGGGTGTTCACGAGGTAATGAGTTTTTACAGATGTTTCTTGGCAATGCTCTTGGGTTTTGGTAACCTGCATATCTTGGTTGAGTTAGAAGGATTCGGTCCTGACGGTTGTTGAACAATGGGATTCGGATAGTTCCTATGGTTTCTACCATGGTTAGAGGTGCATATTTCCTATTGGCGTGAGGTGCAGGTGATGTATAGTGATTCTGCTTCTAAATGGGACCAAATGGAAAGTTCTTGGCTAGTTGAGTATGTAGTTACTTGTGGCTCGGAAGGGATCATGAAGTTCCCATATTCACCATAGGATGACATGGCGTATGCGGTATGTTGTGTAGAGTTGAGATTTGCATATGTGAGGTCACTGTTCGGTTCTAGAAGGGAGGTCAAATTTCTTAAGGAGCATTTGCAGTTTCAGATGGCTAGGTAGATGATAGCATTGTTGGGTGGCTGGATGAGGGTATACATTTCAGAAAGGGGCATTGTGTGGAGTTAAGGGTACTTCATTGGTATCGCGACACTCTCTTGTTGGATCGACTGCTGATATTCAAGGTTGCTTGGTGACACAAAAGAATTATAGGGGTATCCCTCGTGGAAAGATTGAGTATTAGGGATGTGCTATGTATTCGAGCGGTGGAGATGAGATCAGATATAGTAACTGGTGCGCTTCGTGACTTCGAGACCGGGAGTTCTCATAAACAGGTTACTTTGTGATAGTAAACTGTGAAAATGCGAGAAAAGCTAGTCGGATGTTAGTATGTACCATAGTTCAGTCATTGTCAACTTTTCAGTGAGTTATATATCTATTGTGGGTAACCAGAGTTGATTCAGGGTTATTGGTAGGCCTGAATGAGTGTGTGTACTGCAACGGGTCGGAATTGCTGACTAAAAATTGCTATTGTTGATGGATGTACCATTCGATTGTCATTGAGTTTATTCATATTCTTGTGATCTATGAGTTACCCTTCGCTGTTGTGAGGAGTGGTGATTGTTAGTTATATGCACTTATGGTGCGAATTTATTTGGGCTTTATAGCGGGACCTGAGTAAGGTAAGTAATTGGGTATTGCGAGTTTGAGACGTTTTGGTTATGTTCTTTCTAATTCGTGTGGCATGGTATCGTCCAATTTCCCCATGATTATGGCAATTCACTTTGAGTACTTGGTGATGAATTACGCATTCTGGGAAAGGTGGCTTGAAATATTTCATGTGGACTAGCCTATTGATGAGATCGCATAGTGTAGCGAAGTTATGTAGCGGTATGACCTTTGGTATTGGCTTCGTGTGTTTTGATTTTTACGATGTGTGCCAGGCTTTTAGCATGATATTTTGAGGTTAATTGTTAATGGAAGGATGGTCCTCTCGTGTGAGTCTTTTACATAATTTGATTACATTGGGATGTTGTTGTTAAGTGCACGAGTTGCACTGGTTATGGCTTCGAATTGTATCGATGTGTCATGTCATCACAGTGGTCGTGTTGGATGAGAAAAGGTCATTGGACCTAGAATGAATATTGTCAGAATTATCTACAACATAGTTGGAAGGATAAATATTAGGAGTCGGCTTAGAAATCTGCTATAACTCCTGTTTGGGAAGGGGGAGCTCCATGTCTGACTGATAGGACGAATGGTTGTTAGTTTCTGTGTGTTTCTTTCATCATCGGCATATTATGAAAGTGTTAGAGCGAGGCATTTCTTGATAAGAGATTATATACCGGTATTGGGTTGTTTTGAGCAACTATTGTGATTATGAGTTATCGTTATGGGTGTTTTGAGTCACGCGGTGTATTATGTGATTTCATTTGGGGTGCATATATGGCTTTATCCAGCATGTTCAGACTTATACAGTTTATAGTTTGTAATTTTGATCTTGTATATTATTTCAGAAGTGGGAATTTGGTTCTAAGTTTTATGGGTCAGGATTGGATTTCAAAATTTCAACTATGTTGTGCAATTGGACCTATATGGGATAGGGTGACGTGGGATCACCCCCGAGTATGTGCATGGTAGGCTATGCGACAGTTGATGGTGTTGGAGAGAAACTCTAGGCATGTTTGAGGACGAACGTATGTTTAAGTGGGGGAGGATGTAACGACCCAGCCGGTTTTTCTGAGAGTTTAGCCACGTTTCCCCCGTTTCTGCTTCATTACATGCGGTTCATGTTCATTACGTTGTGTTAGATTGGTTGGCTCGGGTTCGAAGCGATTTTTTGAGAGAAATGAGACACTAAGTCTCTTCTCTTTCTTCAATAGTTGGAAAAAGTCAACGGATAGTTGACTTACTGATAAACGACCTCAGAATGTAGATTTTATGGTTCAGATAGCTTCATTAGGTTATTTGGGACTTAGGAGTGTGTTCGGAACGTGGTTTTGATGTTCGGTGTAGAATTAGGCTTGAATTGGCGAAAATTGGTTTTTGGAGATTTCTGGTCGGCAGTGGAAAATGGGCTATCGAGGTCAGAATGGAATTTCAGAAGTTGGAACAGGTTCGTAATGTAATTTTGGATTTGTGTGCAAATTTTAAGATCAATCGGATGTGTTTTGGATGGTTTCGGCATCGTTGGTTGAATTTAGAAATTTCAAAGTTCATAGGCTTGAATTTGATGTGATTTCAATGTTTTTACGTTGATTTTGGTGTTTCGAGGGTTCAACTAAGTTTGAATGATGTTATGGGATATGTTGGTAGGTTTGGTTGAGGTCCCAGGGGCCTCATATGTATTTTGGATGCTCAAGCAGGCACTTTTGGTCTTTGGGAGATTGCTGGTTTTTTGGTGTTTTAGCAGTTGTGGTTTGTTCATTGCGATTGCGTAGAGTAAGTTGAGGCCAGGCAGATTTTGTGAATCGCGATCGCGAAGGTAGGAGTGTGATTGTGTAGGGTGAGCAGTCTTGGTCACTGCGTTCTCGTGGAGATCCTTGCGTTCGCGTAGAAGGACTTGGAGTGGCAATGAGGTGATGGAATTGCTCTATGCGATCAGATAGAGCTGGTCGCGAACGCACAGAGTAAGGGCAGCTGGGCAGAATCTTTTAAACATCAAAACGACGGTTTGGTCTATTTTTGCACAAACTCATTTGAGAGCTCGGTAGAAGGTGGAGACTGAAGAGATATTTAGTAGAGTTCTTGAGGTAAGTCTTCTTCCATCATATTTTGGTTAATTTCACGAATTAGCCTTGATTTTTACCATGTAATTTGAGGAATTAAATTTTAAATTAGGGGAAAATGAGAGGAAAATTTGGGAATTTCTTTTGATGATTTGAGTGGGAAATTGAGGTTGGATTTTGGTAAATTTGGTATGGGTAGACTCGTGAGGCAATGAGGATTCTAGTTTTGTGATTTTTATTGAATTCCGAGACGTGGACCTGGGGGCCGGGTTTGGTCAATTTCAGGAATTGTGCCTAATTGTGATAGTTTTCGATTGGGGTTCGTCTCCTTAGCATATTTTGATGTTATTGATCTGATTTATGATAGACTCGGAGCATTTGGGAGCCGATTCAAGGGGCAAGAGCATCGCGGAGTAGCTTTTGGGCTATTTTGAGGTAAGTAAAGATTGTAACTCTAAACCTGAGGGTATGAAACACCGATAGGGATTGTGACTTGGTCCGTCCTGTAGCAACTATTAAGATGCGTATTCGATTTGAAACCTTACGACATCCTATATTTTAGAAATTTATACTTATTTATGGGTTGTGAGCCATATTTGGGGCCTTGTGCCGACCTGTTTAGACCCTCAAGAGGTATTTTTACACAATTCTCACACCATCCTGATACGAAGTTTGTGAACTCAGTCATGTTTACCACTTGTTATTTTCACTGTTATCACACTGTTTTGAAACTCGGAGAAGTATTTTGGGCTGAGTCCCATGAGTTGAGATGAATTTCCCGAGTGGCTTGTGAGGATGGCTGAATGAGGCCGAGCGCCGAGCGCCGAGTATGTTAGGATAGTTATAGATCGGGCTGCACGCCGCAACAATATATATGTTATATATTACATATGGATCGGGCTGCATGCCACAACAATATATATTATATATGGATCGGGTTGCACGCGATATATATATATATATATATATATATATATATATATATATATATATATATATATATATATATATATATATATATATATATATATATTATACATTATATTATATATGGATCGGGCTGCACGCCGCAGCAATAGATATACTAGATCGGGTTGCACGCCGCAGCGATATAGCACTTGGGCTGAAGGAGCCCTTCCAGGAGTATGTAAGCGCAGTCGACTATTATATGGATCGGGCTGCACGTCGTAGCAATATATATATATATATATATACGTATCGGGTTGGGATGCATGCTGTAATAGTTGTTACATGGTACCTGATGAGTGAGAGCGCTGAGTGTGAGCATTGACTTATGAGAGTAGAGTCACGAGTGACTAAGAGTCTTGCCCGAGAGGTTTTATTTGTGAGCAACACTATGCCCGAGTGGCTGATATTTTATGAAACTACTGTTTTCACTTTTCTTTACACTGAGCCTCTTTGATAAATGTTGACTAATGTTTTATACAAGTTTAAAATGGAAAAACTGGAATTTTGTGAAGGCTTTGGGAAATGTGGACTCTTGACTTGATCTATTACCTTTACTGGTATTTATTTTTGTGAAACTATAAAGTTTAACTGCTCGTCACTACACTCAAGTTTTTAGATACTTTGGTTACTTACTGAGTTGGCGTACTCACGTTACTCCCTGCACCTTGTGTGCAGATTTAGGTACCGGGGCAGAGTGATGGGTGAGCTATCCCATTTGGAGCATTGTTCGGAGATTGTGAGGTAACTGCTCGGCATACGCAGCCTACTCTTTCTCCTTCCTACTCTGACAATTTACTTTACTTCACAGACTTGTCATAATAGAGGACATGTATTGGACTGTATCACTTCTTAGATGCTCATGACGGTTGACTCCAGATGTCGGGTTGTGTTTAGATATTCTAATCATTTTTATTGTTTTGAAATGCTTAAGAAACAAAATTATTATTAAAATTCAGATATTTGATGTATTAAATGGGAACTCGTTACGTTATTTTCAGCGAATTGGCTAACCTAGTATCACGATAGGCGTCATCACGGCCAGTTAGGGTTTGGGGTTGTGAAATTTCTATTACTTCACTTGTGCTTTGGTTGCTTATTTTATTGGTATATCATTCTTTGTTTTCCCCCGTGATGCATTATTTGCCTTAGTTCAGTATAGCAAATCTTGGTATTTTTCTTACTTGTTCCATTTCCATTGTTATTATTATTACACCGGTAGTTACTCCTTCAGTTTCTCATTTATTCCAATAGGGCCTTGACCTGACCTTATCACTACTCTACCAAGGTTAATCCTGGCACATCTTGGGTACTGTTATAGTGTACTCATGCTACGCTTCTACACATCTTTTTGTGCAGATCCATGTAGCTCCTACCAGTCCAGGCACCAGCGAGACGAGCCTAGTTCAGAGACTTCAAGGTACACATGCCGACGTCCGCAGGCCTTGGAGTCAGCCTCGATCCAGTGTATTTCATTTTCTTATCCTTTTATAGACACTGATGTATAGGGATATTCAGTACCATTTTATAGAGCTTGTGACATGCATTCGCCGGTGTCACACCTCATTTTTCCCGAGGAAATAGGGAGTTTTTCCAATTAAAGTGACATTATTTGAAATGGGATTATTTATTTAATCAAAATCGTCACTTGGAATATGTTATGGTGTCCCAAGTCATCATTTTATTTTAAATCCCAAATCGAGGAAATTTGACTCTGTTTTAAAGTCCGCGAAACACAGAAGACCGGGAAAAAAATCTTGTTAACCCGGGAGAAGGTGTTAGGCATTCCCGGATTCCGTGGTTTTAGCACGATCGCTCAACTAATGATAATTGGCCGAATTTTTTTTATTTATTACATGTTTAAAACCTATTGTGCATTTTTTACTTTTCTAATCGCTTTTTAATTATTACTTTACCGCTTTAAATTTGTATGGGATTTATTTGAACAAGTCGCGATGTCACACACTCTATTGTTTTTGTATTTATTGTGAATCGCGTCACGTGAAGCGCACCGACGATCTACAACATGTTAATTTTATTATTATTTGAAGTTATGGTCGAGTTACGTGAAACACACACTCGAACTGGGGAATATGTATCATGACAATACCACGGGAACCGCACCCATAGTCACGATGACTGTTATTAATCGTGCCTGAAGCAAGCTACGATGTTCATCAATTGATCACTTTTATAAGTTCAAGATCGTGTGTTAAAGTTGAGAGATATGAAGCCATATATAGGGTTGGAATAAGTGTTGGCAGCTCAACATTCATCAACTATTATGCTAAACTCATACCCACTTGAACCAAACACTATGTCCTGCCCTTCCATGAAAGCCGAGGTCCATTAGCACACAAATGAAATTCAAATTTTGAAGTACCACAACAATAATCTTATTTCAACTTGCTGATTTTATAGCCAATGATGACAAAACTGAGAAAAACTACGCACTCCCTAATCAAATAGCCACTTTATCCCTACTCGCAAATTTTTAGTTCTCAAACTCATGTCCAAAGTGCTAAAAGAAGCTTGCATTAATGACATACCAAAGACCTCATCAACATCTATAGTCAACACTATTTGAACATAAATCAAAGAAGAATTGATCTAATTACATGATTGTTCCCACAAAACATAAATCACACATGTAAAAAAGTGAAATATGAGGTATTGTCCTACTAACTACACAATACCTAAAAAATTGAATAGGTATATCAAATAGTCAAATATGTTCAATCCATAACTAATCAACACAACCAAAACCTGAGTAAACAATCACAAACTCAATATGAGTAATCCAAAATTTAATCCATAGACTCAAGTAGAGAAAAATAGGTGAGAATTTACATACCTAAAAGCGCTAAAATTGCACTAAATGACCAATCAAGGTCCGAAAATAGAATCCAAAATTTAAGCTTCCAGCAGAAGACAACATCAACACAGTTTATCCAGCAAAACAAGAAAAATCGACACCAAATGCTAGCGAAATGTGCTTCTCCGTTCTCTAAATGTGTGTGTATTTAAAAATGTGAGTGAGGAAAGAAGAGTGAAGATGGAGAGGTGGCACCTAAGGTTGAGTCTTCTTCAAAGAGAGGGGAACGAAGGAGAAGCTGCTAAGGTTCTAAAAAGGGGAGGGGATTTTTGTTGTGTTTTTCTAGCCAAACTCAATTGAGGGAAGCCGATCCTTCCTTCAAAATGGGGAAGGGGCTGTTAGATATATAGAATTGTGGAGTGTGCTTGGGATTTGGACAAGGTAAAAGAGGGATTGGGCAGAATTTGAGGTAATTGGGCCACTGAAGCTCTTGGCTCAAACAGTAAATGGGCTGGCTATCCTTCCTTTCTTTCTTCTTTGCTTTTATTTGATTTTAAACTCTAACCAAATTAATTAAAATCCTACATTAAATCCTAATTTAACTCTCATTTTTAAAATAACACTACTTACCTGTTTTCTAACAATTAACAAATTTAATTAACTAATGATGCATGTAAAGTGCCAAATGTATTTTTGGGATTTTAATGTTTTTTTGCAGATGCAATTAAAATCGAAAAATGAAAATACAAAGATAAAAATATTTTTGTATTTTCTTATGAATAAAAATTCTACTAAAATCTAAGTGAGTAATTACGAGCAATTTTTGCCCGTTTGACACTCCATGGGATGCTTTTTGAAAAATATTGACCGAACCTTGCTTCGGAGGTTGCCTACATATCCTTGACTATAAAGGAATCAGGTCATTGTAATTCTGGAAGTTTTGGTAGCTGGGACTACCTTGAAGCTCTGATTTCACTGTTATTGTTGTTGTTACTGCTTGCTGACCTCCTTATTACACCAAAATCAAAATGAAAAGAAACTAAACAAGCCTATCAACTATGAGTTACAAGATTCCTATCTATAGGTCTTCTGAAACTTGATATTAAGTCTTGGCTGCTTTTTTACGCAGACTCATATCTGAATCTTGATGCTTGCTAGCTGCAAGAGTTATTTCATTCTTCTTTGGCTTCTTCGGATCAGAATATGAAATAAGATGCTCGTGACTTTAGTCATTCCTTGTGCAGTCCACATCCTATCAACCGCTTTTGTATTGTGGATTCATTTCTTTTATTTGTAATAGAACTCTATACTACTTCATTAGTGAAAGAAATAAAAGGTTGGGATTGGTGTACCTTGGGAAAACTTATACTAGGGAGTTGATACCCTAGGTCAAAAATAGAATCGAACTAGGGAGTGGATACACTATGTTGGAAAGACACTATAGAGTGGAGACCCTCTGCCTAAAATAAATTAAACTAGGTAGTGGAGACCCTATATCAGAAAAGGAGACTAGGGAATAGAGACCCTATGACTTAAAATAAAATCAACTAGGGAGTGGAGACCCTATGTCTAAAATAAATAAACTAGGGAATTGAGACCCTATGTTGGAAAAACGATAAGGAAGTGGAGACCAAATGTCTAAAATAAAATCAAATAAGGAGTGGAGACCCTAAGTCTAAAAATAATCAACTAGGGAGTGGAGGCCCTATGTAGGAAAAGCGATTAGGTAGTGGAGACCCTATGTCTAAAATAAACATCAACTAGGGAGTGGAGACCCTATGTTGGAAAATACACTAGGGAGTGGAGACCCTATGTCTAAAATAAAATCAACTAGGGAATGAAGGCCTTATGTTTTAACTTTAACTAGAGAGTGGAGACCCTATTTTGGAAAAGAGACTAGAAAGTGGAGACCCTATGTCTAAATTATAATCAACTAGGGAGTGGAGGCCCTATGTGGGAAAAGGGACTAGGGAGTGGAGAACCTATGTCTAAAATATAATAAACTAGGGACTGGAGGCCCTATGTTTGAAAAGTGACTAGGGAGGGGAGGCCCTATGTTTGAAAAGTGACTAGGGAGGGGAGACCCTATGTCTAAAATAAACTTCATCTAGGGAGTGGAGACCCTATGCTGGAAAAAAGACTAGGGAATGGAGACCCTGTGTCTAAAATAAAATAATCAACTAAGGAGTGAAGACCCTATGTTGAGAAATAGACTAGGGAGTGTAGACCCTATGTCTAAAATAAAATCAACTAGGGAATGAAGACCCTATGTTGGAAAAGCGGCTAGGAAGTGGAGACCCTATGTCTAATATAACTTCAACTAGCGAGTGGAGACCGAATTTTGGAACAAGAGACTAGGGAGTGGAGACCCTATGTCTAAAATAATATCGACTAAGGAATGGAGACCCTATATTAGAAAAACGACTAGGGAGCCGAGACCCTATGTCTAAAATAAAATCAACTAGGGAGTGGAGGCCCTATGTTTGATAAACAACTAGGTAGTGGATAAAAATAAACTTCAACTAGGGATTGGAGACCCTATGTTGGAAAAGAGGCTAGGGAGTTGAAATCCTATGTCTAAAATAAAGACAACTAAGGAATGGAGGCCTTATGTTGGAAATTTAAGTAGGAAGTAGAGACCCTATGTCTAAAATAAAATAAACTAGTGAGTGGAGGCCCTATGTTGGAAAAGGCACTAGGGAGTGGAGAACGTATATCTAAAATTTAATAAACTAGGGACTGGAGGCCCTATGTTGGAAAATCGACTAGGGAGAGGAGGCCCTATGTCTAAAAAAATTTCAACTAGGGAGTGTAGACCCTATGTTGGAAAAGATACAAGGGAGTGGAGACCCTATGTCTATAATAAAATCATCAACTATGCAGTGGAGACCTATGTCTAAGATAACAACATCAACTAGGGAATGGGGACCCTATGTTGGGAAATAGACTAGGGAGTGGAGACCCTGTGTCTAAAATAACTTCAACTAGGGATTGCAGAGCCGATGCTGGAAAATCAATTAGGGAGTGGATACCATATGTCTAAAATAAAATCAACTAGGGAGTGGAAATCCTATGTTGGAAAAACGACTAGGAAGTGGAGACCCTATGTCTAAAATAAAATAAACTAGGGAGTGGAGACCCTATGTCTAAAGTAAAACCATCAACTAAGGAATGGAGACCCTATGTTTGAAAAAGAGAGTAGGGGGTGGAGACCCTATGCCTAAAATAAAAACATCGACTACGGAATGGAGACCGTATATTGGAAAAA